>WSLN01000487.1:0-14107 GCA_019677355.1 Ceratobasidium sp. 370
CACTCCCAGTACCCGCCGCCGCATTCGGCTCAGCAGCTCCCGGTTCTGCGCGATTCGACTGCTTTCCAGTACCCCGGCTATGGCGCCGGGGCCCCCGGTAGCGGTACTGACTCGTGGTCCTTCCTTCCGCCGGCCTCGTCCCTCGCTTCCGGCCACTCTGGCAGCCTCTCGTCGCTCCTCAACCCGTCGGCCAACTCGGGATCCTACGCCCGCCCGCCCAGCTCTGGCGGGTTTGGCCATGGCTCGCCCGACAGTCGGCCGAACACTGGCTACAGCGTTGCGTCATCCGTCTCGTCGATCGGCGGTGGTTATGAAGGCGGCGACCAAAACCCATTTGCCCTCCGACCCACCGCTGGCGCCCGTGATGATTCGGGCAGACCGCTTACACCCACCTCTGCCAGCGGCGTGCGACCAGGGTCGAGCAAGGGCGCCAGCTCGTTGAGCATCCGCAACGGCCGACCACGAAGGCACAGCCAGGTCAGCCCTTATCCGAGCCCATACAGTCCCTACGATTCCGAGGCGGGCTCCAGGCCTGGAACCGCTCCTGATGCCGATCATATGGGCCCACAACGGAGTCGCAGCATGGCAGAGCCCTATGGCTCGTTCCAGGGTGGTCCTGCACCCGCTGAGTTTGCGTACTCGGCGTCGGGCGCAGGCGTTGACAATGGCGAGTGGATGGGCCAGCGCGTGGTACGTCCGGGCACGTCGACTTCGACCATGTCTGGCCACTCGCCGGCTTCAAACTCGGCTCTAAACACCCCGCCTGGGATCGACGACGGTGGAATCGCGACGACGCCACCGGCTAGCGGGCACGGCCCGTCTGCGCCATTCGGAGCCTCGGAAGACATTTCGCGGTGTGAGTAGCTCATCTCGTCTTTTTTTTTTTTGGCAGTCCGTGTCACCACTTTGCCATTTCTTGTGTTTTCCGACTGGTCCTCTTTGCCTATCTTTCTGGGAAATCTTTTGCTCATGTCTAGCTCATCCAGCTGACCTGCAGTTTTGAACAATCAGTCTCATCCGACCTCGGCTTCTTTGGAATGACCGACGGGGGCAAGCCACCCATCCATGCTTAACGAGTCGGCCCCCGAAAGCGCACGCGACGGCTTATACCCTCTCTTTTGCTCACTGCGCCGATCCTGGATGACCTGACTCGCCTAAAATTTTTTGTTCACACCTGAACGTCCCGCCCAACTTTGTGTATATCTCTTCTTTTGGCAGACTCTGGATGGGACTCGGTTTTATTTTTGCCCCCTTCTCTGTGACTATTTTTTGCCATACCCCCCGCGCCCCTTCGTTTTTTCGCCGTACCACATATGCTCAGTCTGGCGTTTGTTCTCTCTTTCGGGTTCGACCTTCCTTTGTGCTGCTCGTCTTTTTTTTCGCTTTCTATCCATGTGCCAATACGTGTAAATTTGTCATCTGCTCTCCTGCCTTTTCTTTTCTTTTCTCCCTAGTTTACCCCCCTCTGTTGAGTGAGATCAGAATAGATGTGATATGCGTTATATCTTGTATGTCTCTTGCGTATGAATCAACCCATGCTCTCTTATCAGCCTCTGACCTCCGCCGGCGCAAACGAATTGCCAACGTGAAGATCACTTGCCAAACTCTGGACCACTTTTTCCTATTCTGCTCACTCGACCGACTGTGGAGCTGAGACTGAAACCCATGGTCAGTGCACCGCGGAGCGGCAGGACGGGCTCTGCCGAGTTGTATTGTCCGAGTGTATGCGCCTGTGCGCCTTGGGGGTTTCAGCTGGTGGTCATTCCGGTTGGGAGCGGAGCCGCTTCATGATCCGTTTGCCTGTCGGGTTTGCTGCAGACGTTGATGCGCTTTGTTCTAAAAAAAAAAAAAAACCAACAGGCAAGCGGTCGTCTGTCTGGCTAAATGAAAGTGTAATCGACAGATATGTGCCAGGACAAAGACATCCCACGCTAGAAGAATTCCGATGCGAGTCGGATCGTGGCTGGGTGACGCGCCCGGTCTCGGTACGAAGCGAGGGGCACTGGTGCGCTTCTTTTGATTAGTTGCACACGGTCGTTTTTTTTTTGTTGGGTCGTGTGTTTGGATGGATACCTGTTGCTAGCTAGAGGGAATGTAAAAGAACGCAAGCGGCGTCGTTAGGTCGGGAGTGAATGCCCCGGTAATACCGAGGTCGCTATTTACCCCTGTGCTGCGCCGGCTCGAAAAAAAAAGCTGCCCAGTCTTACGCTGCCTCAGTCTCCACGGCTGTCTCCACTGACTAGCCAGCGGTCGTCTTGGCCACCTCGGGCGCATCGGGGCAGATACACCCCCGCACCAGCCCACACTGCACAGGCTTATCTCACCACCCGGTGCTGCGTGTGGACAGCTAGCCTTCTTTTGCTGACGAGACGTTATTGCCGAGATGGTTCGACGGATGAATTCGACCGGACGGTGCATATACTGTGCGCACGGGTCTCTCCAGCGATACACGTGGTACTCGTCGATGTGGGCACCGCTCACGGCCGTCGAGGGACGAGCGGATTCACATGTGACAGCAAATGGGGGAGCTCAGCGGGGGAAATGGGGGCCAAGGAACCAGGAAGGAGCGCATTGTGCATGTTCTAATCAAGCACATCTAGGAAGAACACACCTGGAATGGACGTGCACCCCCTAGACTTGCGCTCGGATCATGGTTCTTGCACGGGGACCATGCGCCAGCACACAGTGCCCGCCCCGGCGGTAGCTCTGTACACGCCTGAAGAGATAAGCATACACACGGTGCACGCATACAAGGGTCAATCAGACATTGATGGGAAAGAACCAGTTCGTCGGCGGTTCTTGCAGGATTTGCGGTGATTGTGTCCCATGTCCCGAGGACGCTCGTTTGCAGGCAACTAACCGTTGTTGGGGATACTGTAGTTGGGTGTAAATACAATTTTGCGTGCCTACCAAGGTGGGCACAAAGTCCGTGATCAAATCCTCGAAAGATATAAAGGAAAATAAGCTCGAATTCCCGACTAGCTACCGCCGCCGTGCGCCCGAGAGTTAGGCGGCGGGTGAATCTCGGTTGGGGGGTAACTTCGTTCCCGGAAAGGCGACTGTCGAGCAGAACAAGCAAGGTAAAAGGGGTCAACGTGCCCATTAGAATTACAGCCTGGAATCGGATAAATTAAATCAGCTCACTTCAGCCATTTCAGTCTCCCTGGATCGTCCATTGCCGTTCACGAATTCATCCGACTCATCCGTGGCAGCGGGTGAGAGAAACGCAACAGCTTCCTCATCGAGCTCTCGCCTACCTCGGACTGGCGCCAAGCTGCGCGTCACGGGACCGCGCCCAGCACGTCCCCCGGGAACCGCACAATCATCTTCGTCATCGAGTTCATCCACGGCCCGGCGGGCAACCCAGGACAGATACATGAATAGCATCACGCACAAGGTGATTCCGATAATCGTCCATGCGCGTCCTAGCCCGGAATCATCGTCGGTCTTGGCATCGTCTCGCATGTGGTAGTCTGCAAACGAGTGGATGCTCGCCCCTATGCTAGTGTGGATGATCACTTTGAACAGGCTGAGCGCAGTGCAGGCGGTGTACGTAGTGAGGGTTAGCCGGGGAGATGACGCGAGCAGTACGTTCATCACGTTGTAAGGGTAGGGGGCCAGTCGGATAAGGAACAGCAGGGAAGGTCGTTTTTCGATCGCGCGCAGGATGCGCTTGAAAGATGGCGAGTGGGAGATCAGGCGAGCAATGTGCCAGCGAAGGAACGTTCGAGAGAGAAGGAATACTACAAGTGCGCCGCTCAGAGCGGCGAAATATGAAATGACTGCACCAGTCATAGCACCAAAGCAATAACCCGATAACCCAATGAGTGTGGAGTAGAGAGGGAGAGGAGCTATAGCCAGTATAAGTCTTTGGTATACACACCCGGCTAGCGTACTCACGAAAAGTCGTAATGAATATGAGGAAGAATAGTATAAATTGCCCTTGGTACCCTTGACTCTGGAGCCATTGGGACAGTTCATCCAGTCCTAGCAGAGTTAAGCATCCAATGCAAATGAACTCGGCGAATTGAACATACCTGTAAAGACCTCCGACTTGTAATACGTGATTGCAACTAGGAAAGCCAAACTTGACAGTGCCCATATCATCATCGGAATCCACGGCTTTAACGAATCAGGCACGTCACAACTGCAACTGCTGCCGCCCAGTCTAAGTTCCTGAGAATGTTCCGGCCGGAGTGGATGGGGCGAGCGCACTGGCACGTACGGATAGCGAGGGATGGGCGTGCGTGTAGGGGGCGGATGTGAGTGCAGTGCTAGAGCATAGGTTGGCGCTGGAGTAAACGAACTGCCCGAAGGAGGCCGGCTCCTTTCGTCGACAGAGTGATGGGTGTGGTGTAACGGTGGCAACGGTGCGCGCATTCGCTCAGCAGATCGTGCTCGCCGAACACCGTCGTCGAGAGGCCGGGCTTTCTCGTTTGGCCATTCACTTCTCGAATTCGATTGGGATGGGTGAAGGTTTGGAGTATGTGCGGCAGTGTTGGTATAGTGAAAGGTAGGACGAGATTGTCGTGAGCTAGAATGAGAACGAGGTGTGGAAAAAGGAGAGTTGGGGAGGGTTGTACTGGATGGTGTCTGGTTGCGCGACATTGTTGGACAAAAGACGCGCTACTCGGTTCACTGCTTCGGCACTGTGCTACTGTATCTTTGCCTTGAGCTCGTCAAACGTACGCTCAGCGTAGGCTCCGCGATGACGAGTAGATCAGTGAGGGTCGAGGAGTGGTACGGGATATGGTTCGTCAACTGCTGCGGAATTCGATTGGCGCCAAATCGGGAAACAGAGCAACAAGTTTACTCACGGCAGCAAGCTTGTGTGTTAGCAAAGGCAGGTGGTATGGTCGAACAAGCAGAGGTCCTTACGCTAGTGCCGTCACTCGTCGGTGGTTTGCTGGCGGCGTGGTGGTTGTCGTACGAAGCGACACCAAGGCGGAGGGAAGGCGGTGTGGTCCGGTGCACCCTGAATCAGGAGTCCCTGATACCCATGCGCGAAATCCACCCCGTGACCTCGCCAAATTTATATCTTGGATTCGTTGCCCATGTCAACTCCTTTCGGAATTTCTATAGACGTCTGACACATTTTTATTGACCCATTTAGCGTCGTTGTAATTTCAAGAATAGCTCTCGTTGAATTCACCGAGAGCCGCCACCCAGCAAGGTGTCCACAAATTGTGCAAATGAATCAAACGTTTCTGGACGCGGATCATCTTCGTTGCCCCTATCTTCATCTCCTTTGCGATATTTTCCCGTTCGCACTGTAGGTACCCTCGAGGTGAACATCGAGTGCAATTTGAAATTGTATACCTACCAAGTACACGCCGCAAATTCAGTTCGATTGCACCCTCTCCCAAGTCATTGTTGACATCGTCGCCAACAATAACAATCGACCTCGAGGCAGAGTCGCTGTGGCCAGGATGGGTGTTTGTCCACATGGCCCGCTCGATACCTTCACTCGCTAAGCTTTCCATAGTCGTTTCGAAAAACTTGCGGGTTGGTTTGCCCAAGATGTGCGCCTTGACATTCGCCGCCGACTCGAGAGCCGTAACAAATGGTCCTACGTAGACGAGTGCGTCTAGTTGGCTGCAACAAAGAGGAGCCTGAACCACTCACCTGGTCCCAAGGACAACGCCCCATCAGGATTGCGAACGTACGAGGCTTTGTGCATGGCGATTAGGGGTGCAGTCTTGTGTTGACGGTCCTTGCCGCATGCAGTTGTGTCATTCGGGCGCTCCCCTGTAAGGATCCGAAATGCAATGTTTAACCTTTCATACGACAGCTCCTCTGGCGCCAGTCCAATGACCACCGCATCGTGATCATAGATATTGTGGGCTTCAGGGTAGTCAGCAAACTCTTCACGAGCCGAAGCCGAGATTAAAAAGAACGGGCTATCCACCACACGGTTAGTTTCCCATTCGAGATACGAGCCATATGGGTCACTCACTTTAACTTTTGCTTACGCACCACCTCGCGGGCGGCACCGAGGCTCGTGAAAACCTCGCCCTCACGGACGTCGAACCCCATTTTATGGAGAGATTTGACCAATGAAGTCGTGGACTCTTTCGATGTATTAGAGCTGCGATTTACAGATTGAACCTAGTCTTATTATAGATCACTGGAAATTAAATAGCCTACATACCAAAATCGCACGGGTATGCGAGCCTGCCTCAATCTCTCGAGGGCTTGGACTGCCCCGGGTAGTGCGTTCTTCCCTATGTGTAGTGTTCCGCTCAAATCAATCAAAAGTGCGCGAATAACGGGAACAGTAGTCATCGTCAAGTGAGAACAGTGCTAATCACGTTCCGGTCTGTTGATGGAAGATTCAAGGTCCGTCAGGCAGGACCAATGGTGGCGATAGAGTATGATCCAACAACAGCAAGCATGTTATCATGATGATGGCCAGTTCAAACCAAAAAGGCAAGATCCCGGAAGGTGAACGATCACGTGACAATCTGCCGAACTCTCTGGGCCTCGACCTCTTGCACCTCTCCTTGTTTAGTACTTGGCTGAGTTGACGGTTACACGCGTTTTTCTGGTCCCAAGGGCGATTTTAACGTTTGGAACGCCGATATCCCACTGTGAAAATGCTATCCCCTCGCGTAAGGTCGCCTAATCATCAATCCCCTTCAGCTACCCGAACAGCCCATGTATCGACAGCGCCTCCTAAAAAGTGAGTTTCTTTATTGACATCACAATTAATTTGGTACATGAATGGCACAGGTTTGACTCTGATCAGCTACGTGCGTATATGAAGAAGTTGTTGGCTTCGACGTTGCAGGGCACAGTCTGGGATGGCAAGGATCGCGACAAGACCAAGGCTTGGTGCAAAGAAATCGGAGAGCGCGTGAAGGACCGAATGCTGGGTATGTCTGTGTCGAGAATCCCTGTTGAAAAAACTTTTGATATACTCTTGCACATAGAGATCGAACCTAATGGCTTGTGAGCACACGCAATGCACGCAATGGAGTGTATTTAATCATTCGACAGTAAATTTCTAGTCACTACACAAATCAATGAGAACCTAGGACAAGGAGGGCGGTGAGCGTTTTGGTGCTGGATCACACGACTAGCACTCATGATTTATCTCAGCGCGAACATGACGTGCCATTGGGAAGACTCGGATGCTGTCGCACAGGAGATGTTCGTGAATGTGAGTCTAGTCCGGAGTCATGTAGGATTTACTTAAACTCGATGGGCTCGCCGTAGGACTCGCTCATCTGTATTTGCATCGCGTTTGCCGTCCGAGCGTCGTGAGTGCAGGCAGGGGTCTGACTTCGGGATCTGGTAAAGGACTTGGGTGTATTTATTAACTTGTAAGGACCAAATTGATTTACTCTGCCCTACTCTAACCTGTATCTAGACCTTTCTTGCTTTTGTTGCGCTTTCTATGGATCATATAACATTCCGCATATGACAAACAAATATCCAAAACGTCGATTCCCGATCAGTAACACAAAGAACCTTCTACGACTTTCTATGCCCCTCGCTGAGTTCATTTCACGGTGATCGCTCTCCGCTTCGACTCGCCGCAAAATAGGCAAGACCGACCTGACCACCACGTGCCTGGATGCGTGCGAACCAATGACGAGATCGCTTGGTAGTACGCATACAATTGCGCGATCAGCACGAAAGCACCTGCGGGCAATTGCTGTGTTGTCGGTCCTCGATCTCCGATGTCACTCTAGAACAAGGTGATGGATAAAAACGAGGTGGAGTGAGAGACCGCCCTCCATCTACTTTTGTGACCCCCCCCCCCCCCAACACACACCATGCCTTCTCTCCGTCTTGGAAGGTGAGCCACCGCCCAGCATTCACTGAAGGACTGCCCTTAATATTAGAACGTCGGCAGCATCGCCCCTGATTTCTCTGCAGAGACCACGCAGGGCCCAATCAAGTTCCACGAGTGGCTAGGTAACTCGTGGGGTGTCTTGTTCTCTCACCCTGCCGACTTCACACCGGTACGTTCTCACATGAGCGATCAACACATCGGCGACTAAGTGAGCCACACTCTATTTCTGCGTGCCTGTCGACCGTTTAGGTGTGCACGACGGAGCTCGGCGAGGTCGCTCGTCGGAAAAAGGATTTCGAGGCGCGTGGAGTCAAGGTCCTCGGCATCTCTGCCAACGGACTCGAGTCGCACACGGAATGGATCAAGGACATCAACGAGGTTGGGTCCAAGAATGTTGGCCCGACTGACGTCCAGTTCCCTATCGTGAGTACATTTTTGCACAAGGGACATCGCGGACTTTCCCTAACACGAACCGCGGTAGATTGCCGATGCCGACCGAAAGATCTCTACCCTGTACGACATGCTGGACGCCGTCGATGCTACCAACGTTGACGCAAAGGGAATTCCGTTCACTGTCGGTCTCCTGCCACTCTCGCGTGGCAGCGATGTCTAATGTTTTTAATTTCGCTCAGATCCGCACGGTCTTCGTCATCGATCCCAAGAAGATCATCCGGCTCACGATCAGCTACCCCGCGCAGACCGGGCGTTCGTTCGATGAGATCATCCGGGTTATCGATTCTCTCCAGGTCGGTAGCTCGGCTGTAGGGATGCACTACTAGCACTGAACTATTGTACTTGCAGCTCGGCGATAAGCACCGGATTACTACCCCTGTAAACTGGAAGAAGGGGGACGATGTTATCATTCACCCTGGCGTGTCGAACGAGGAGGCGAACACTCTGTTCCCCAACTATGTCACGCACAAGGTACGTATATTACGCGAGTAAGGGATCCTTGCGACTAATGGCTCTATATGTAGCCTTATCTCCGCACTACCACCCAACCCCAGGCTTCAACGTAGTATCGTTATTCTTTGAAAAATATTGTATGAAATGTATTATAACTCAGATACGAAAAATCAGATTGTTTCTCATTCTGTTTGTGTCAGTAAACGACGAAGAGATCACTTGAGGTCACACTGATATCGAGCATCTTTCGTTTGATTCATAGTAAATACCACACATCAAACTTTTATTTATTTTTTGCATTACCGTATATTATCACAGAAGATCCAAACCTACTGTATTACTGGCGTCTGTATACTTTGAGACTAACGGGCCCAATCTCAGAGGTCAGCCCCTCCGACTAGCCCGTCCATAGGAGGACCACCGCGATGCATACCCATACCCCTACCTCGGTGGTGCATGCCAGGGTTGTGCGGACCAAAGTCCCCAGGATGCATGCAGTGTCCCCGGCGACGAGGACCAAATACTTCAGGACCCATACCTTCGCGATCCATGCTGGGGCCGCCATGGTGCATGCCACGTCCCCAATGGTGCATACTGCGCCCTCCGCGCATCCCGCCGCGTCCGCGTCCAGGCCCCATCATCCATGGCCCTTCAAGTCCTAGGATCGCTTCCATATGCTCGGGGTGGGGTGGTGGTGGTGGTGGCCCGTTATGCTCATGCCATGGCTCAAACCTACCTAAGCCAAACAGGCCGAACGGAGGTGGGGGAGGGGGGAAGTACGGGTGGTGGTGGTAAGGGTGAGGGTGGCCCGGATGGCGATGATGCTCAAATCCCTCAAAGTGGTGGGGATGGTGCCCGTCAATAGGTTCGCCGTCGGCATCTACGCCGGGAAATCCCGGACGATGGAAGTGGTGACCACGACGGTGGTGGAAATGAGGGTGGGGGTGGTGACAATGGTGGTGCCCCTCGGTTTGAGGCTCGCCCGCCGGATTCTCGTTGGCCTCGTTCGCAGCGACGACCGCGACAGCCTGGTTCTCACCGATTTGGTTCTCAGCAGGCTCGTCGTTGGACGCTCTCCCGCCAATGTGAAGCTCCTCAATCTGGTGCTCGATGGCGTGAGTCTCGTCGGCCTGGCTCTTAGTCTCGTCGTCGTTGTGAAAAGTTAATTGCATGATGTATTCAGAGGGGATGAAGAAGAGGTGTGATGTAGACTCGTCGCTGAGCACTCCCCTTTTATACCTCACGACCCAGGACCACTCCAGCTGCGGAATGGCAGAATGGCAGCTGCGGAGATCTTTGACTCGCGCCGTACCGACACGCCGATTGGCCCGGCAGTAAGCTTACGCACGATTCAAGTTCGACATAGAGGAGCCCCGACGCGTTCGGGGAACATTCTAGCACGGCAAGTCAGAGCGGCCCGCAAGAAAAGATACGATTGGCGTGCGCGGCCGCTGGTAGTGCGGCGACCTCCGTAGTCGAGCGGGGTGCCTAGCTAATCCCCACAGCCGCGAGAAAATAGCCCAGATAGCTCCTGAGTTAATGCATATTCACGACAGATAAAACAAGTATCCAAAGCAAGCTGTGGTTAGGAACGGACACGTTGAAAAAGCGCCGGTCGGAAATAGTCCAAACACACCCAATCACCGAAATAACGCCCAGCGCGGATTTGTATTTCATCCTTCTTACCTTGCACCATGTCTAGTATCGCTACGAAGAGACTCAACAAGGAGATCAAGGAGCTCCTAGACCCGGAGAAGGGCCCGCCAGCTGGTATTCAGGTGATCAACACTGACAACTTGAAGACATGGGTAAGCGAGGGCCTGGTGGCAACCAAGAATATCTAAATGACTTTCTACTAGATTCTTACCATCGAGGTCTTGGGGGAGAGCGTGTATGAGGTATGTCCCTTACCTTCGTGTACCGAGGCTCGTTTTGACAGGAATAGGGTGAGATATTTGCCCTCCGGTTCACGTTCACCGACCGCTATCCGATGGAGTCTCCCGAGGTTGTGTTCGTTGTGAACGAGGAGTTCCAAGCACCTCTCCACCCGCATGTGTATTCCAATGGTCATGTAAGTAGTGTCCCCCGCCATAATTTTAACTATGGATATTGATACGACCTGGTTTAGATATGCGCCTCCATTCTCGGTAGCGAGTGGAGTCCAGTTTTGAACACATCCGCGGTGTGCATCACCTTGCAAAGCATGCTGGCATCCTGTAAGGTGAGTTTGCCTGCGTTCTCACGTCAGGGACTCTTCATCTTTTCTCATTTGATGCGATACAGAAAAAAGAGCGGTTAGTAACTTTTACAACCGACCCCATACAAAGCCTTATTTTGCCTGTCCCATAGCCCTGTGGATAATGACCGATACGTCAGGTCGGCACCTCTATCTCCAAAGCAGACTCGATTTCATTACGACGGTGAGTACTTGTTACATCGCGTCGAGGAGCAGCAATTCATGATTTGGTTCATCTATGCAGATGACACGTAGGAGAAATCCCAATCAAAGCACACGTGCAAAACACTGATTTCCCTCCCTTTAGCGTTTAACTCATGGCCTAGCATTTGAGGCAAGGTTTCCTTATATTTACCCACGGTTCCAATCACCCGAGACAGGTCTCAGCAACCTTTTTCTTTTTTCTTTGTAACGGTGTACAATACCCCTCCCAGTAGGAACAGAATATTCAAAGAGAACCCGCTCCGTACATAGACAAAATCTCCTGGCAAACGAACCCTAAATGACATTGAACAGATTTGATACCTACCGAAAGTCAAACCAAGACTAGTCCAAGGATGCATCACAGCACTGTACACCAAAACGCACGGTACTTAAAGGCAATAATCAACAGAAGAAAAGAAAGATGAAAAGGAGGAAAGAGTCAAGATCGTTTCAATGTTCTTCAATGTACACAATCGATAGCGTCGGCAGCCAGTTCGAGCTCCAGGTCAACATCGATATCAAGTTGAGTAAGAGCCCAGTCGTTGTTGGCAACGGTCTCAGCAGTTGGCTCCGCAGATTCGTTGTCCGGGTCGATTTCGCCTTCCGCATCTGCATCAGTCAGCTCATCATCTGACGGCGAGGGCGAACGAATCTGGCGCCTAAGTCGAGCGGGATTTTTCGCCCGGTTCAATTGAGGAAATGGCGGAAATAGTGCTGAGGGCTCTGTAAACACGTTGCCAGATGAACCTTCGGACACAGCAACGCTCGAACCAGCACAACATGAGGACCCGCCAGCCGTGCCCAACCGAGGCAGCACAACGAGCGCAATTCGATCCACCCCCGTCGCCGATTGGAACACGCTCAGCTTGCCAGGGGGAGGGGGAGGCAACTTTGCGATTGCACGCGCCAGTAAGCTCTCAATCGAGCTGTCGTCGGAGACCGATGTGCCCCCTAGACTCGTTACATGCATGTTGGTCAGAGATTGGTCTTGGCACGTTCCACACCGGTCGGGGCAGCTGTGGTGACCTGCGGCGACTGCGGCTGCCGCAGCGACTGCTCCGCGATGTTCGGCGCATCCAGCACAGGCGCAACCATCTCCACATCCGCAGCTGTCCATGGTCGTCGTGGAATGCGTGTGCAAGGAGGGAAGGGGGGTCGTCCATGTTGCGATGCTGGGGAGCAATCCTGGGGTGGGGGAGCCCGGCGGAAGGCTAAGTGGCTTGATGACGATGGGGGCATCGCGGTATTGCGCAGGGAAATGCTCCTGGGATGTCTTTGGCGCGCAGCAGCCATTTGTAGGAGGAAGTTGTGTTGGCAAATCTTTTGGAGGCATGTGCGGTGTCGGAAGTGATCTCTTTGGTTTGGGGAGGACTCTGTGAGATGGAATGGGGCGCTTGGAATGATTGGGATGGGAAGACCCAGTGCAGCAACTGCCGCCCTCTGTCTGTGCTTGGATAGGCGCTAGAAGGTCGCCACCACCGCACCTGCAACGCTTGGTACTGTCGCAACCGCACTTGCACGAGTTGGTCGTAGCCTTGACTGCTGGCCGAAATGTTTCTGATGAACACGGTATTAACGGTCCGAGCTACACTGTCCACTTACATCGCTTGCGAGCTTCTTCCTGTTCCTCCAAATCGGACGACTTGTTCGCATCGAGGATGTCTCTGATACCATTGGGTAACGCAGGTACCTTCGGAGCGGCCCGCAACGCTGTACCCCCACAAGAGCTTAAATCAGTTTCTATATCGGTAATGCAGAACACCTGCTGAGGAATCCGCACCTTTCTTGCGTTTGTTTCCCGGTGTCTTGTCGGTGCTCGGCGTAGGTTCTGCGACCGTTGCTAGCTTGTCGCATAGACATTTGGAGTGGTAGGACCGAGTCTTTCGGAGTTCCCGGCATCGCTCGCACTGTGTGACCGGCCTGCCTTTCTTCTTAATCTCGAATAGCGGCCGCTCGGTGTGGTGACACGAAGACGAGCGGTGGCCGTTGATGCACGCAGAGCTGAAGAGATATCAATCAGGGTGTGGAGCGTGTTCGACACGGAGGAACAGACGTACCATGCGAACTTCTGGTCGTCAATTATAATCTAAAAACAGTGGTTAATCGAAGAAGCTACGGGTCATGGCCTGAACGAACCATGTTAAAGGTGTAAAATGGCAACAATGCAGGAGCAGCCCCGCTGGCAGGATGTTATACGCGAGAGTGGGAACCACAGCGGTCCGAAATCGTGAGGGTGCGGGAAGAAACAAAGCGAACAATTCGCCGGAACCAAGTCCCCGTACACCGCTTACGGGGCTTCTGGCACCCTACTCAGTTGGCCTTTCTTGTCCCGCCCAATATTCGAATCTTATTGGCCGTTGGCAGGAAGATGGCTTGAGGTCAGCCGCGCACATGGCCTCGGTTCCTATCTCCCGTTAGTACAGTTGCTCCCACCGACGTCCGGCGCAAATTGACTCTCCGAGGTTAGGTGTGTTCATATGGTGTCGTGCTTACAACTCGCACAATCCTGGACAGGGTGTACCATATGACCTGGATGAGGAACTTGACCCCCTGGAAAGCGAATACTCTTGGCCCGAGAGCACTGAAAAGATTCCGCAGACAAGGTCTAGCGGGTGGAGTGATGTTCAACGCTGATCACGATCCATCTGCCATATCAAGTTTAAAGTTGGAAGATCGCGTGGAGATTCTAGATTGATAGGTATTTGTATGACAATTTTAACAGAAAGATCCAGCCAAAGAAAGTCGAGTTAACAAGTTGGTCGACGCGGAAATGCCTCTTCCGAGGTCACGTGCCTCCTGCCCTCGGGCCCTGCATATACCCTTTTATTGTAGCCTCCCCCATCTCTTGTGCACCCTCGTTCCTCTTTGCCCTACGGCCCCTTCTTCTCTGTTTCTTTCGGATTTGCCCCGAGCGTTTTGACGTGTCGATCATGTAGCTCGTTAAATATGAATACCAAAAA
>WSLN01000488.1:0-14103 GCA_019677355.1 Ceratobasidium sp. 370
AACACTTAAATACCAAGAATCGGAATAAATTCGTGGCGGGTAGATGTTCACTCTGTATCTATGTCGTCATTCGGCAGTTGTCACTCGAAAGCAGTTGATTAGTACGGAGCGGTACCAGGGTCTGGGTCCAGAGCACCCTACCGAAGAAAGGGGGACTGAGTTCAAGAAGACTGGCCCTGCACCCGCTAAAGTGCAGATTTCAGCCATACTACCAGCATCGGCAATTATCTGTTTCGGGTTGCGTGGTCTTATCAAACGTGGGCGCCTGGACTACCCACGTTTCCACACTTCTGTGTTATCATATGTATCTTCTCCCCACATTTTCGCGTTGAATTTTCCTACCTCCACGCCATTGCCTATCATTTTTGGCCACGCCCTGCGCTATTAGATCAACAAGGTGGGGCTTCTCTGACATGTCCAGCGTGGACGCGTTCCAGCCATCCTGTCGGATGGGATCGTCACTTGAGCGAGTTTAAAAGCTACTCGCCTCAACCTTTGATGCCTCGGACGCTCTCATTCTCCTCCTCTGGCTCTGTGGCACGGTGCGTGTCCGCTCCTCCGATTATGGGGTTGGCCCTGACGTAAATGGCTAGCTACTCGGCATCAGCAGCGCCTGCCAACTCACTAGGTAGCTGGTCTTTATCAAAGTACCCTGACCCACCGCTCAACATCCGGTTCAAATAGCCATGCGTCCCTTCCTTTTTGTAGCCTCCCTCCTCGCCTTGGCCTCTACGGTCGCTGCGACATCGGATGTATGTGAGCGTGGATATGAACTCGTCCCGAAGAACGGCAAATGTGTTTGCAAGTCGCCCTGGTATGGGGCAGTAGTATGTGCTTTTTTGTCTTTAATTTTACTGCCTTATTGATGATCCATGCGTCCTAGAAACCCCCCAAGGCTGGTTGCACTACCGTCATCAAAAGGCATGAATATGAGCAGTATTGCGAGGCAAGCGCTTAGGTTTTACCACCTACTTACCTACAACTTATCAGGTTCACATAGGCCACTTGCCCACCTCCTCCTCACCCCTCTCACAAGCCCAAGCCGAAGCGCAACCAGCCTATCTTGATGCCAGATGGAACTCTCTCGCGCTGCCCGTCGTCCATGATAGCCTGCCCCCTTGACGCTCCGCCGAGCTTGAATGGCGAGCGGGCCACCGCTACAATGTAAGAGTCTATTTCAGGTTTCACATGGCGCGGACCTGATCGGATGGTTTCAGTTCCATGAGTGATCCATACGAGTGCATCAAACCGACGGAGGATTTGTACAATTGTGGAGGCTGCAGCTCTACAGGCCAGGGTACAAACTGCAATGCCATTGTCGGGGTTCGTGGAACGAGCTGCGCCGAGGGGAAATGCATGATCTGTGGGTACACCCGACTACGCAGACCCTTGCCCACCTAACATGATTTCCCTCGAAGATACGTGCCAAAAAGGATACAAGCTTATCGTGAACGACCAAGGTGCCCAGGAATGCGTACGCAAAACCCCACGCCGCATGTAATCCCTTCGAATGATCCACGCATACATACGGGTTCTGACGTCATTTTGCACGACCCACGTTGGCATTTGCTGATGTTCATTTGTACCCTGGAACGTTTTCTGTTACGAGAGAATTTTATCTTTGGTGCCGTGTTTGGCGCTGCGTTTGAGGTGTATCTCATTTGTGCTCCCGTCGCGGACATCGCACTGGTTTTGACTTTTCATGTATTTCATGGGTCGAGATTTTTATCAATTTGATAGTATTTCAGGCGAGCTAGGATGTGGCGTGTCGGTTCATGTGGATGCCCTACTTGTATCATTTTAAAACAGGTGGTTTCCCGGGGTGTGCGGTACAACAACTTGAAGTTTGAAGTCACAAAATACACCAAAATTCTGATGTAACACCACATCAGTCAGCTCACTCCGGGGGGCGAGTTTCTGCCTAGCCGCCTTGGCAGCGCCAATGCCGCCCCACACCCGTCCTAACTTCTGCCCTATGCATTCGTGGATGCACTATTTGTTTGTTCAGATTTGGAATGAGTGAGGTATGAACCATAGCACACACTCTGGCACTATACTCGGCCATAAAAACCCACGGGAGCTCGCATTTCAAGGCTTCCATCATTGGGATCATCTGGCAGCAAAAACGGCGAACAACCCTTTCGATTTGATCGTTACTCATAACTCCCAGCCCTCCTTACAGTCCTCATTTCGCTTCAGCCGTCCGGTTGCGCCAGGTACTTGGGCCTTTTCGGGTTCGTGGGCATGTGAGTCCCATCGTTATAGTCGTCACCGGGAGGAGTTGAGAGGGGGCGTTGGGATCCCTCCATCTTGGGAGTGAGATTAGGTCAACTCGTGTTGCAGGAGTTGGAGCGTTGGGTGTGCAACGGGGCAAGGGCAACCATTTTCGGAATCTTCTACAGGCCACGGCAGGGATATTATGTAAATAGAAGCGACAGACCTTTGAAAACCACATATTTTGAGAAGGATTGATCGAAGGACCTGAGTCGAGCGAAGATGGGCGTTGGACGGTGATGGCAGTTGAAGGCAGGGGAAGGAAGTTCGGTGGATACAAATAGCACAGCCACATCATGCTTATCTTATCAGTAAGTCGGGGGGAAAAGACGGCAATTATAGAACTAGTTTGGGCTCGAGCTGGTTCAGAACAAGTGCTAGGTATAGACATATAGTTGTCACCATAAATGGCCCAAGCCTGTGTACATACGGTGAAATGGCTATGTGGAGGCGTTGGGGCAAGTGCGAGGGGGAGGGGCATATATGTATACGTACGCCGGTAGTATACGGGCGCGGTTAGAATCGGTGAGATGGGGAATTTTTCACCACTAACTGGACAAGGAGAAGCGATCGGGGCGTCGGAACGCGAGGAGAAAGGAGTCACGGGCCGACGAGCCAGACCCCGCTGCGATATGGGGGAGCAGGTGAGAGGAGAAAAACCAGGAGGGCCGAGGAAGCGGGGGAAAGTATTGAATATCACTATATGGACCATTTAGAGCATTGATTTCATAACCCTCAGGCCTGGTGACATAACCTCCACGCATATAGCCGTTCTAGGCCTCCCAATTTAGAGCTCATCCGTCGGTCTCGCACTCAAGGACCTATTTACTCTGGAACTTTGTTAAGGTCGAGGCGTGGAAGGTAGGCGGGAAGCAGAACGTAATGGATGGGATTTCGAAGGAGTGCAAGGTCAAGAGGTATGTCGGAGTCAAGTGACCGGTGGTTATTCCCGAGGTGTTGAGTCCGGATGTGTCTCCAGTGCAGATCAAGACCATTTTGAACCTAAGACTTCGAATTTTGTGATTGGGTTCGGAACTCTCTGTCTGGCTGTCGGTGTCGAAGATGTATTTCGCTCGATAGGTTATGCAATCCAAGATCGATTACACATTAGCTTGGGCTTACGTCTCACCCGTTGGACGAACTATGGATATCTCTGGACTATCAATGACAAGTAGAAAGGGTACAAACATCTGAAAATGGGCTTGGTTGACACAAAACCATGGTTTGGCGTTCCCCCCTGTGCGGTATATTTACCCGCACTTAGCAGAGGTGCAATTGTTGACTTACCGTAATCTAGACTGTTCACCGCACATGAAACCTCCTGATCGGTAACCAATCCCCAACTTTCAGCACCAATTGCGTGGCGGTTCAAACTCCCTTTTAGCGCCAGCCACCAGCCTGGCTTGAAAGACGTTTATTTCAGACAGATCACGGGTCAGGTTCATGCGGTAGTCCATGTCTAAGACAAAATCTGGATGATCGCGAATCGCTTCGCTGTGCTATCCAAAATGGGCGTTTCGCGTGGACTGCGCCTCGTGGTCCCGGAATGTTCTAATCTAGCCACGTGTGGCTCTGATATAAATTTGTGAGCGCCAAATCTCCCCCTTCACCCCACGATCACCGTAATGTCCTTGATGCTTCCAGGGAGCTACTCCCAACCGTACACAACTAAAAGCACGAGCAGGGATCTTGAAGCGTCAGACCCGAGTACACCACCGGGCCCTCAAACCGTAAGCTCCATGATACACAGTAACTCGAAGTACTCTGACGCTTAGGAGTAGACCAACCCGTCGGAACGGACGTCGAACGAGGATGGGAAAAATCAATCCGAAGAACGTTTAGATCCGCATACGATTGAAGTACGCGGATCACTACAATTTACATAGGCATAATATTTTACTGTAGTGGATTACCAGGACCCAATCGGCGAGCAAAAAACCGGTCGTTCGACGAACCAGCAAGCAAAAATGTCAGGTCTGGAGGTGAGTCACGGTATGCATCGATTCGTGTAGTGGCTCATAGGCCCTTAGTTTGCTACTGAAGAACCTCGGCCGGGATATGATGACTATGGAAAAGAGCTTGGTAAAGACGCCAGAGTGTGGAAGACATATGTACAAGAAGCATACCGCTGGGACTCGGATCTAGTGGACGGATGGAACAGGTACGTGTGTATAATCTGGCAAAAACGAACGTCATTGAAAATGATGTACATTCTGCGTTATCGTAGGTCACTGGATCTGATTCTCAGTGAGTACGCGCACATTTACCATAAATAGTCGGGCTAACCATTTTCTAGTTTTCGTGAGTAGCGTTGTCAATTACACTTGTAGCATCAAATTTGAGCATTGGTATCCCCCAGGCCGCCTTATTCTCGGCAATTTCTACTGCGTGCGTATCAACTCCATATACCTCATGCATTATCCCAATCAATTGGCTCTTTCAGATTTGTCATCGAGAGTTCCAAGAGCTTGCAACCTGATTCTACTCAAACCTCGGCTCAAACGCTATCCGTAATATCTCAAACTCTCCTCGCGATGGCGAACAATCAGCCTGGCTTTCCCCTCAACCTTACGACTCCTGAGACCCAGAAGTTCGTTGTCTCCGCTTCGGTTCTTTGGGTCAATATGCTTTGGTTCCTCTCGCTCAGTCTTAGCGTCGCTGTCTCGCTTGTTGCCATGCTCGCCAAGGACTGGGCGCATGGCTACATGGCAGAGCTGACCGGCCAGCCGTACCAACAAGCTCGGAAGAGACAACGGCGATGGGATGGACTCAAGGAGTGGAAGGTACCAGAAGTAATCATGTTTTTACCTTCGCTACTTCATCTCGCACTCCGTAAGTGACATATCCATCACTTCTGGCCGCACGAAATCCATCTAAATACACTACTCCTACTAGTACTTTTTGCAGTCGGACTCACCGTGTATCTATGGAACATTCATCTCGGTGCTGCAATCCCGGTACTGCTGATAACTATCGCCTCTGCTGTCGCTTATGGAGTATCAACGATGCTCCCACTACTCTACGACCATTGTCCGTATAGCACACCACTATCAAAGCTGGTTCGCAGACTTCCAAAGCCTAACTTCCTACGGCAGCTTGTCACCCGGATACAACCCGGCTCACCACCTGAAGAATATGTGCCTCAGCTAGAGTCGGATGAAGACCTGATGGACGACCTAACTAGCCGAGCTCTTGCTTGGCTTATTGTAAACTATGAAGACACGAAATCTGCGGATATTGCCCTCCAGGCAATAGCTGGAGCCAGTGCCAAGTTACCGATCATGCCGCTTTACAACAGCGGGGCGAACGGGTTACTCGAGCAAAGGCTAGCAAACTGCTTCAACACTCGTCAAACAACTGGAAAAAAATACGTGAAAAGTAAAGAACTACTCGAAGTCGCGTCGCTATATGCTCGGGCGTTAGCCGCCCCAAGGGCGTTTCACCCCGAAATGAACCAGTGGCCTCACACCTTTTGGTACTATTCCTCATTCGACTATGTGTCAAGGTAGTAAGAGGATGTGTTGATTAATATAGCTTCTCGCTGACACCATCCCCTGGTTTTAGCCTTGTTGACGATGAAACAAACCTGTCGTCCTTGAGCCCAAACAAGGCAGCATTTGCACTCGCCTGCATATCTGTTAGCGCATACACCGGACCGAATGGGATTAACCCTCGTTCATACATAGCTTTGACCACCCGTCTCCTAGAGTTACATCTAGAGGATAAAATAGCTCTCGAGGCTTCTGCTCTCGCTGCATTATTGAGAGCTGCGACACATTGGCCGGGCTTCGAGCTTGCAGCTGGGTGCACCACCGATCATATTCGCCTCATGGTGACTCTTGTTCAATTCCTCTCGACCCTTGACTCATGGCGCAGTTCGCAAATGCATGCCTTGGTTGGAACGGCTTTAACAGCCTTTGCTTTTGCAAACCGGGACTATTCCAGCTGGCCCCTGCCTAACGACTCGGATTCGAGGAGTCGGAGCTATCAGGCCCATGTCATAGCCAGGCAGTATGAGCATTCTCCACCATCTACCGATACGCAGATAGAATCCCTCGTTACATTTGGGCTTCTAGAGTTCTTGAAGCACCACGCGGAGAGACTGGACGAGAATGACTTGAGCACATCCATCAATGCATTCAATAACTACCGCCCTAGGCCAGCGATCATCGATATATTCGGTCTCCCAAAACAGGCATTCGGTTTTGACTACCAATACATGATCGACACTCTTACACCTGTTCTCAAATCCGACAGCCAAAGAGTTTATGCTTACAGTGAAGCTATCCGGATAGCCTGCCTCAGTGCCGTTAATTTCACGTTTGTCAAATCCTGCTCCCAGGGTGCGAGCATACTCATTCTTATGCTGGAAAACCTACGTTCTGCTCGTTCTGGCTTGCTAAAACAAACCTGCTGTGATCTGCTGGCTGGAATTGCGTCAGTCAACGGCGAAATCCTTGCCAGCGGATTCAGGCGTCATAACCCTGTGCCACTGTGCCTAGAGATGTTGGAGTGCGAGGACGAACGAGTAGTGCCATACGTGATGACGGGGCTTCGTGCGATCGTTCGTATCACGCTTGAGGGACAATCGCTGGCGGACAAGGCGACCATTCTGCAACCATTGCTGTCTCACGGACCATTCTTGGACGCCGCACAAAGCCAAGGGAGCCCCTATAGCTTGACTTTAGGTACCCTCGGGAGGGCCTGTGCAGAGGCGTGGCTCCCTCGCTTGGATGAAATGCTGGATAGAATCCCCCTCCACGTTTCAGAAAGTCGTATTATTCCGTGGCTCGGGATCAGCCTTCGGTTCATTCCACAGGGCGAATCTCACCCCCTTCATGAGCGGATCACCCATCTCGAATTGCGGGCCGAGCAAACCTGTGGGGATGGTCGAGCGGACTGGTCATAGCTTCTACTCCTCGTCCTCCAGCGCCAGCCTACCAAGCGTCTCTTGTTGTCGAATAGTACCTTGCATGGTTGGTCATCAACGTACGGGATAGTGTATTGCGTGAGCGGAGCTTGTGAGCGAGAGGTATGGAATAGTTGCCTTGACGGCACTATTATCCCCATGTATGCGCCGCTTCGGATGGATTTGAGTATGGAGCTGGATTGTATGTTCTCGTTCCCGTAGCCTTTGAATGTTCATAATCGTTGTGGTTGCGTGTTACTAACCTGAGTATTGTAACTAACTACCTATAGTATCCTGTGAAACAGCGTTCCGAAACGGATAAAAAAGACTAGCTGCTCGGGTGGTTAGTCACGTAGTTCGGGCTCAAAGTTGGAGAGAGTCCACCGTTCAAAGCAGAAACGTCCCCCGATCGACGCAGCAAAATCGGTCGGTGCTTGTGAACACGAGGTGTGGGGACGACATATATTGGAGAGTAGTTGTGAGAGTTGACAAACGCGGAGCTTGTCCACTCGTAGAGGCTCTTTCTAGGTGACACTCGTTGAAACTTGTGAGCTCGAGGCTGATTATGCCAGGCATAGGCGCCGGGCGCTTTATTCGGACGATCCAAACTGTTCTTTTCTTCCACTGCTGCGATCTGGAACTGTTTGCGAACGGCCAGATTACTAAAGCCTTGCACCTCTTGGTGCTATTCCCAGTTATTATTTACCCCCAGGCCCTCGAAGACATCGAATTTGTATCTTCATTTTAGGCTGGCCCAGAACTGCTCCTCGGAACCACCCGGTCACTTTGAGCCGACGGCCACCTTCCAATGGCGTCTTGTGCAGATCACAACTTGGTACCCAACCACAGAAGCATGGTCAGCAGTTGACATACGTCTGTCCGACTCGGATCTCGACGCTGCCTCGTCTGCGACTCAGTGCCGTGCTGTAGTCTACAGTCAAGTGTGTTCATCGATGCCGGGTTCGCTAGTCCCATGGAAGGTGCAAGTAGTTATGCGCTCGAAAATCAGTTGCGACTGTGCTAATACAGATATTTGACCACAGTGGTGCTTCGCGAAGCCTCGTTGATCAGTGAGCAAGCGGGGGCAAAAATAACGAGCAGAGCAAATGGCCATGGCCCTATTTTCGAAGTCGGCTTCCCATGTCGACCCATTCCGTTTCACCCGCTTACCCCACAAGCAGGCCGACTGAACTCCGCAGACCTCAACGCTGGTGGCCTCGAATCATGATACCTCAGGATGAACGAATTTTCGAATGTGATTTGTGCCATTTTTTTGGGACTCGTTGAACGCGAACAACGTCCATCAATGTTCAGGTGACTGTCCCGTTCTTCTGCGGCATGCCCCAACGACCACATGGAAGCTTCTTGCGAGACATGTGCTTCCGCCGAACGAGGCGTTTATAACAAGAGTCGCTACGACTCTCGCTCCTCACGGCCTGCCCCTACACCTCCCTGCTCCCTTTGCCGAGCAGCTGCCTGCCTTTTCTACTCACCATGTCCGACATACACGAGAAACCCGACTTGCATACTGCCTCGTCCTTTGAGCGCAAAGACCCGGGGTTGGTCGCTCGGTCGACCCAGTATCTAGTACGTGTGTTTTTCCCTGTCGTTTTGCTCTTATTCATTCGCATTTGTATTATAGATGACGTCATTGCGGATGTGGCCGGTGCACAGTTCGACAACCCCAACCTCGACCGCGAACATCTTGGCGACATCGAGGATGAATCTCCGTACCCAGAGGTTCGCTCCGCCGTCGCCAATACCGATGACTTGGACATGCCATGTAGTACATTCAGGTCTGCCTATCTGCTGTTGGCGATACAATTCAATCTAACACACTCAAAGAGCTTGGTTCTTAGGACTGATCTGGGCCATTCTCCTTCCCGGCCTCAACCAGTTCTTCTACTCCCGATATCCTTCGGTCACGATTGGCAACCTCGTCGCCCAGTTGCTTTCCTACTCAATGGGTCGCTTCTTGGCTTGGGTGCTTCCCAAGCGCCGTATCCTAGGATATACGCTCAACCCCGGCCCGTTCTCGATCAAGGAGCACGTCTTGATTACCGTCATGGCCACCGTCGGTGCCACTTCGGCCTATGCATCAGATATCGTCAACGTCCAGCGCGCCTACTATGATCAGGTCTGGAATTTTAGTTACCAGTGGATGATGGTTGTGAGTACCCAGCTCATTGGTTTCTCCATCGTTGGCATTGCCCGTCGTTTCCTCGTCGCTCCTCCGAGCATGATCTGGCCTGCCAACCTCGTCTACTGCGCGCTCTTCAACACCCTCCACAGCAGTACGCCGGTGCCCGCGGGAGTATAGTCGCGAGCGCTTCTTCCTGTTTGGATTCATCGGCAACTTTTGCTGGTGCTTTCTCCCCAGCTACCTCTTCACCGCTCTACCCTAGCTTTCCTGGGTGTGCTGAATCGCTCCCAATAAAATCAAGGTCAACCAGACGTTTGGCGCCATCCACGGTCCGGGAATGTTCCTCATCTCCTAGATCGCGTACATTGGCTCCCCACTCGCGACTCCTGGTGGGCAGAAGCGAAGGCCACCGGCGGGTTCTCATTTTTCTTCTGGTTCCTCACTCTGAGCCTGTACTACACCAACACGAGGTACTCGCAGTACATGACCATCTCGAGCCGGACGTCGTACGACAACCAGAACCTACCGTATAACGTGACACGAATCTTGACGCCCGAGTCGACGCTCGACCTCGAGGCGTACAAGTCGTATTCGCCCCTCTTCCTTTCGACGACATTTGCTCTGTCCTATGAACTGTCGTTTGCTTCGATCACCGCGACGATTGTGCATGCCATTCTCTATTTCCGCAAGCAGATCTGGGTCCAGGCTCGACGTTCGCTGCACGAACAACCGGATCTCCATGCTCGCCTCATGGGTCGGTACAAGCAGGTCCCCGAGTGGTGGTATGCCCTTATCTTCAGTAAGCGCTCACATCATCTATTTTCAGCTCGTGCTAACTTGGCCCCTTGTCTCGTCGCTCATTTTCGGCATCGTCTGCATCGAGGTCTGGCCTACGCAAATGCCAATCTGGGTCCTCTTCCTCGCGCTGATCATCCCGTTTGCGTACATCATCCCGATTGGCAAGATTCAAGCCATCACCAACCAACAAGTCGGCTTGAATGTCATCACCAAACTTATCTCTCCCCGGCCACCCGATTGCGATGACGATGTTCAAGACGTGGGGGTACATCACCACCGCCCAACTTTGTTTTCGCTTTGACCTGGTTACTTGCGCATATATGTGCCTGTTTTTAGACGTCTCGTCCGCCGCATTCCATTCAGGCGTGGCCATTTCGATCGCCATCATATTTTTCTGCTTGCAGTTCTGGAGCTCTGGAGCACATGTCGGTCGAAACATTCATTCCGCCGAGTCCTGGCCCTCTTTGTTCGGGTACTGGATTTGAATTACCTGATGCATCTGCTGTCAACAACAGGAACACAATGATAACGGCTTTGATGACATCGACGTTGGAAACAAGGCGCAAAACTAATGCTGTCTCGCAAATATTTCTTTTTTCGGGAATTTCCGGGCCAACAACCGTAGCCACCTCGTACCATGTAAAATTCCATAGAGTATTGAGACTAGACACGCAGCACCTCCCATGAGTCAATATTCCAAGTCCAAACTACATGGTTGGCAGAGCAGAGTAGCCGTATCATTTTTTTTCCCCATAACAAGCGAGTTAGCGTTGTACTAAGCGCGGCCACCACTCATGGGCGCCAGATGGGACGATGGCCGAGAAAGAGAGTGAATTGGGTCGGGGGTGGCAACTGCGTGGTCCATCGAGCAAGGAAGGTTGCACTGCCCTGAGTTTGTCGCCAAGTGGCTACGAGGTGAGAATGGAGGTTGAGTCAGTTTACCTTTTTTTCTCCTGTCGTACCACACTCTCTTGTGTCGTATATCTTCTTGGAATCACGTTGTCGTTGAGGAGCTGCGTTTGCACGACCAGCATGGGGCTCCGGCGCCCGGCGGTTATGGCTCCAGTCCCCGCCTCGCTCGTTTTGGGTGCGATTCGCCACAAGTCCAAGCTTTTTGCTCCCGTTCGGTGTGCTGCACCAAACAACGTCAAAGTGGAGACCGCTAAACCCGTGCATATACTCCTTCAAATCGAAGCTGTAAGTCCCTTTCCTCAACCTTTCCCTGTCGCCTTGAGCTACGCCACATCTAGCCCCAGATGCAAACCCACCCTGAATGCTGCGGTCGACGTCGCCCCAAGCAAAGGTCCCATCGCCATCACACTTGGCAAGAACTACCAGCTCTTCCGTCTCAAACCCAATTGGCAAGCCCCCGGGCGAGACCACAACTGGGCCGAAATCATCGCGCTCGAACTCCTCACGCGCGCACTTGTCGCGCACAAATACACCGGTCCGTCCATTTGCGTGTGCTCCCACTCGGCCATCGCACTGATCCAAGATCAATTACACATTAGCTTGAGCTTACGCCTCACCCATTAGGTGAGCTATAGATATCTATGGGCTATCAATCGCAAGTAGGAAGGGTACAAACATGTGAAAATGAACTTGGTTGAAACAAAACCATGGTTTGGCGTTCCCTCCTGTGCGGTATATTTACCCGCACTTAGCAGAGGTGCAATTGTTGACTTGCCGTAATCCAGACTGTTCACCGCACATGGAACCTCCTGATCGGTAGCCAATCCCTAAGTTTCGGCACCAACTGCGCGGCGCTTCAAGCTCCCCTTTAGCGCCAGCCGCCAAGACGTTTATTTCAGACAGATCACGGGTCAGGTTCATGCGGTTGTTCATGTCTAGGACCAAGTCTGGATGATCGCGAACCGCTTCGCTGTGCTATCCAAAATGGGCGTTTCGCATGTACTGCGCCTCGTGGTCCCGGAATGTTCTAATCTAGCCACGTGTGGCTCTGATATAAATTTGTGAGCGCCGAAATCTCCCCCTTCACCCCACGATCACCGCAACGTCCTTGATGCTTCCAGGGAGCTACTCCCAACCATACACAACTAAGGGTACGAGCAGGGATTTTAAAGCGTCAGACCCGAGTACACAACCGGACCCTCAAACCGTAAGCTCCATGATACACGGTAACTCGAAGTACTCTGACACCTGGATGTAGACCAACCCGTCCGAAGGGATGTTGAACAAGGGCGGGAAAAATCAACCCGAAGAACATTTAGATCTACATACAGTTGAAGTACTTGGATCGCTACAATTTACATAGGCATAGTATCTTACCATGGTGGGTTACTAGGACCCAATCGTCCAGCAAAACGCCGATCATTTGACAAGCCAACATGCAAAAATATCAGGTTTGGAGGTGAGCCACGGTATGCATTGATTCGCGTAGTGGCTGACAGGCGCTTAGTTTGCTACCGAAGAACCTCGGCCGGGATATGATGACTATGGCAAAGAGCTTGGCAAAGACGCCCGAGTGTGGAAGACATATGTGGAAGAAGCGTACCGTTGGGACTCGGATCTAGTCGGCGGATGGAACAGGTACGCGTGTATAATCTGGTGAAAACGAAAATAATGTACATGCTGTGTTATTGTAGGTCACTGGATCTGATTCTCAGTGAGTACGCACACATTTATAAGATATAGTCGGCTAACCACCAGCCATCTTCTAGTTTTCGTGAGTTGCGCTGTCAGTTCTACTTGTAACGTCAACTTTGAGCATCGGTATCCGCCAGGCCGCCCTATTCTCGGCAATTTCTACCGCGTGCGTATCAACTCCATATACCTGATGCATTATCCGAACCAATTGGGCCCTTCAGGTTTGTCATCGAAAGCTCCAAGAGCTTGGAACCCGATTATGCTCAAACCTCGGCTCAAACGCTATCCGTAATCTCTCAAACTCTCCTCGCGATGGCAAACAACCCTCCTGGCTCTCCCCTCAACCTTACGGCGCCTGAGATGCAGGATTTTATTGCCCCTGCTTGGGTTGTCTGCGTCAACACTCTTTGGTTCCTCTCGCTCAGTCTTAGCGTCGCTGTCTCGCTTGTTGCCATGCTCGCCAAGGACTGGGCGCATGGCTACATGGCAGAGCTGACTGGCCAGCCGTACCAACAAGCTCGGAAGAGACAACGGCGATGGGATGGACTCAAGAAGTGGAGGGTACCAGAAGTAATCATGTTTTTACCTTCGCTACTTCATCTCGCACTCCGTAAGTGACATATCCATCACTTCTGGCCGCACGAAATCCATCTAAATACACTACCCCTACTAGTACTTTTTGCAGTCGGACTCACCGTGTATCTATGGAACATTCATCTTGGTGCTGCTATTCCGGTACTGCTGATAACTGCTGCTTCTGCTGTCGCCTATGGGGTATCAACGGTGCTCCCACTACTCTATGAGCACTGTCCCTACGGTACACCGTTATCAAGGCTGGTTCACATCCTTCTGAAGTCTGACTTCATACGACAGCTTATTAACCGGGTACAACCTGGCTCGCCATCTGAAGAGTCTATGCCTCAGCTAGAGTCGGATGAAGACTTGATGGATGACCTAACTAGCCGAGCTCTTGCTTGGCTTATTTTGAACTACGAGGACACGAAATCTGCGGATATTGCCCTCCAGGCAATAGCTGGGGCCAGTGCCAAGTTGCCGATCATGCCGCTTTATAACTGCGGGGCAAATGGATTAATCAAGCAAAGGCTAGAAAACTGCTTCAATACTCATCAAACAACTGGAAGGATTTACCTAAAAAGTAAAGAATTACTCGAAGTCGCGTCGCTATATGCTCGAGCGCTAGTTGCTCCAAGGACGTTTCACCCTGAACTGAATGAGTGGCCCAGATATTGGAGTCGTTACCCGGTCTACAAGGTGTTAAGGTGGTAAGTAAATCTGTTGATCAATATACCCTCTCGCTGACACCATCCCCGTGGTGTTAGCCTTGTTGACGATGGAACAGGCTTGTCATCCT
>WSLN01000489.1:0-14072 GCA_019677355.1 Ceratobasidium sp. 370
CTGAACACAGCTCCAGCGCCCTCAGAACTGGGCTCTGCCCATAGGGTGGATTGCTCTGGAGGCTCTGAGGGCTCCCAGAACCTTTCCAGAGCTGGGCCAAAACTGCAGATGCACTCCTCCTCCCATTCCTTTGCTTGGTCCCTATCATCGTCGATTTCCACCTTAAGTTTGCTGAGTTGATTCGATAGTTTGTCTGTGGGTTCATTGGGCGCAAATTGGTCAACTTGGACTTTTGTAGCTGCAAACAGGATGTGTAGACAGGACTTGTGCTTAGAAGGGTCTGTGTTGAGGAGTATGTTTGGTGCTGCTATGATGATCGTCAGGATGATTGGGCCTATCGTCAGCTGAGGGCGACTATTTGGTGCTGTAGCTGTGTTTGTCATGAGTGCTTGCACAGGCACCGATCATGGGAAGAGCACAATTATGTGATTTAGTGGCTGAAGGTTTTGTACATGAACGAATGGATGAATTAGTATTATGAAGCTACGGGAGTGAGCACCAGATCCTACCCAAGCTGGAATTGGGAGGTCAACAAGGCATATCAACTGGGTGTGGTGTTCCACAACAGGAATCACCGACTCCTCAACCAAATCACAAGGATCTCTGGAGCTCCCGTGATGCTCCAGATTTGGGGGGGTGGCTCCACAGGGTACTGAGCTCTCCGGAGGGCTCATGATACTGCAGACCACTTGTGCTCCAACCACTCAGGAGCACCCGGAGTACTCCGGAGCACTCAGGACCCCAAGGAGCCACCCCCCCAAATCCGGAGCATCCGGAGCTCTGGGGGATTTGGCTGAGTCCTCATCTGCACCTGGCGTGCCACCAGTCACTCGCAGTGGGTACAACGTCCCCAAAACCACTGGATACCTCGCTCAACCAAAAAAGAGCCAAACTGAAAAACTAGAATGCCATGAGAGGCATGATGTCCAGCAAATGCCTACTAGTACCCCTCCTGCTCATGTTGGGACAATCTCTGAGTGGGCTGCTATGCTATCTGCCAAGTCTCCTAAGCCTGTACAAAAATCAGGTCAGTGTTTCTGGAGTGGTCAATCAACAAAAAAATGGAGGTGAGCACACCAACTGTGTATGGAACACCTGTTTTCACTTACATGCGATCCAAGGACTTCAGCTCTGCACCTCCTCATCGCCAATGGCCTTGTGACGGCTCGACTTCTTGTCAGGATTGCTCTGGACACTCCACTTGAATACATGAGTCATACTGATAACCTTTACAGACAGGGAGATCGCTATAATTCAGCTTGTCATTGAAGTGGAGCACCTGTTTCGGCAAGAGTATCCTTATCATACTGTCAACCAGTCCATACAGCATGGAGGATACCCCATCAGTGACACTCACTGCTACCCAGCCACGGCTGGGTTTCCTACTGCGATGTTAAGGGCAGGTAAGTTTGGATAACTGGCAAGGATCGTGAAGCATGGTACCCTAAAGGGAAGAGATGATTTAAGGTCAGTAACTGAATGCTGTGAACTGATGGCATAAGTGTGTGCTCAGCTGAATCATGAATAGATAACTGCTCTGACTGCTCACTGTCAATCTGATATAATGATGGTGGATCGGAATTATAGCATGTATCCCAAAGTAGGAACCCAATTTGACAGTAGGATATATTGATACTACTGAAACCCAACCTGTACATGACTATCCTGCATTTTTGGATCGTTGCGGTGATGGGATGATGATTGATCCATTTGCATATGATGAATCACTGTGAGATTTCTGATGTCCTGCAAGCAGTATGATTCTTAAACTCAAGGATCATGGCATCCCATTGGATTCCATGGCTAAGATTAGGGACGTGGAATCAGCATGTTATTCTTCTTTGTATCCTAGTATACTAGTGTCACTTTGTTATGTATCGTGGCTCCACTATCATATGTGCAATATCATTCTTACATGAGGCTATCTTATCATCAATCATTGAACCACGTAGTAAGTACAGCCATGGTATCAATCCTCCAGTTGGCCCTGATATCTTATCTTTTGTAGTGCCAGGTGTCCCCATTGATGACAATATGCACATATAATATCATGGCTTGCTGACCCAATTCCTTTTAGATGTTCAGTTACTGGGTTGACAGTAGGATATCACAAAACCATTCATACAGTCGACTATGCTATCGTCCAGTATAATTCCTCTAGCGCTGTACTAACCACCTATTTTTATTTAGCACCCAGTGTCCCCGTTGATGGAAATATGCGTGAGTAGTGTCATTCTGGTGACCAACTCTATGATTGTCAATAGTGAACTGCCTAAACATATCCAGATGTCTGATTACTCTTGTATTCAGGCTTGCTGACATTTTGTTTCAATGGTCAGGCATCAGGTCAGCGGTAAGATCTGCATAGATATCATTCTTGCAGGGAACTATGCTATTGTCAACTAACGCTCTGAAAGCTATATATGTATACCTTGCCGTGCTTGTGGCCTTGCTTACTAACACCTTTTGGTTGTTCTATGCACATATCATTTTGGTGCATCGATATGCTACTGTGAATCACTGGACGATTTAATATGTCTACACATGTTATTGCTCCCATGGCCATGCCTATTAACCTCTATACTTCCAAGGTTCATCATCGAGCAGACAGGAATAGGTGCAGATGATATCATTCTCGTGGCCAAGTATGCTACCGCCAACCAACTAACCATCTAATAGCTCAACAGTAATTTATGCATATATTATCATTCTTGCAACTAACTATGCTAGCGTCAATTGTAAATCACCTCAAGAGATGGATGTACATATCTAGTATGATAGTTGAATGAACTCTTCACATGAATGTGTGAGCAAACACACACCGCTATCAGCATGCGGAAGAAGGTGTCATGTATCACACCGGTCTAAAATGTGTTTCATCTAGTCTCCTGTCGATTGGACGCAGGAATGAACCCACACAATGATACCAGCAAGGCATCATCTGAGCCACAATGTATGCTAATGTCAGCAGGTAAGCTGCTCACGGCATTCTCATGGCCCAGTAAACTACTGCCAACCAACTAACCATCTAACTGGTCAACAGTAATTTATGCATATATTATCATTCTTGCAACTAACATGCTAGCGTCAATTATAAAACACCCCAAGTGATAGATGTACATATCTGGTATTATAGTTGAATGAAGTATTCACATGAATGTGTGAGCGAACATGGGTTGCTTTCAGCATCTGTGAGAAACCGTCATGTATCATACCTGTGTACCATGCGTTTCATCTAGTCTCTTGTCGATTGGATACTGGAATGAACCCACATGATGATACCAGCAAGGCATCATCTGAGCTACTATGTATGCTGATGTCAGCTGGTAAAATTCTCACACAGCTTAGTTGGGCGTTAGCCTGATGATATTTTATCATAGCAGCAAGGTGTGTACTACCATTGAGGTCCGTGGCCTATGCCCATTGTCCTCTGTCACCATATGTTAAGCTGTTGGTTTCTGGAACTGACATTAGGATGTACATTCATGAACTGCTCTGCATGCTAACATCAATTAAGAGATTGTGTCTTGGGATCTTGAGTAGATTCATCTAGTGGTGCATCCATCTTGTTTTATCATACAGTCCATGATGGAGCTGAAAGTGTTGCTAGACTCTGTATTAAGATTCCAAAAATGTGGCAATTTGACAGGACATTAGACATTCTTGAGTTGAGACTCTTTGTGATCAACATGATGGCAGTTTCCTGACTAACAAAACATTCACTCACCTGGCGATATAGCTAAATGAATTCCATGTTTCACACAAGGTTAGTGTTGGGTGTGATATTCTGGGACGACGTAATTATTACCGCCTACATTCATCAATACACTGTGTGTTGTAAATGTAGACTAGTAATACTGGACATGCAGTGAATATGATAAAAGAGAGATTATGCATTTCAGTTATACTAAGTACATGCTATATACTACTGGAATAACATGGGCAATACCCAAGACCACAGTATATGCACATACAAGGTAATTGTATAGTAAGCGCTACGGTAACTAACATACTAGGGAGCCTACACTAGGCGAACACAGCAGGCGTTTGTACGAAGGTATCTTTCATGCTTACACTAATAACACTGTCCAAGCACTGACAGGTTAAATGTAGAGTCAATTTGTATATTAAAATAACATCAGTTACACAGGGCGTGGTGCTGGGTACCATGGCCGAGTCAAGACGGGCTGAGGCTCAACCAAAAAACACATGAAAATATAGAAGTAGAAGACTGAAATTATTGGTGTGCAGGCACCAAACTATTATGATCATGCAGCGTACGCCCAGGACCAGTACTGGTAGGTGTGGATCCAGCAGTCCTGTGACGAGTTGCTCAGCGTGTTGAGACATTGTCTGCCACAGCCACCATCAGGGTTGACTTGGATTGCCTTCCTTTGGGACCAGTTGGTGGGGTTTTCGGTGCTGTGGATTGCCGTGCCTTCTTGTGAGTATCCGATTTGCTGGGTTTCGATGTGCCGACCTTTGCCCCTCCCTCAGGTTCCAGCTCGGCTGTTTCTTCCCCTGAGGTGTGTTTGTCGTTCCCTGGCCCACTCGTTTCCTCACTCGTTGCCCCTTCTCCCACATTCCCTGGCTCGCTGGCTTCCTCACCCATAATCTCATTGCTTGCATTCTCCACTTCTCCAGTTTTGGTAACCTGACCCCCCAAACCTCTGCTCTCCGTGCTCGCCTCTCCATTGTCGACCTCCAGTCTGTTGTTTTCAGGTACTCCCATTTCCTGGCCTTGTTTGTCTCCGTTCACGAGCTGCTCGACATTTGTCTGGCCATTGTCAACATTAGGGGGATCGGAGGCGATGGGAACGGGTGGGTCAATCTAGGTGGATAGATGGGTCAATACACCTAAATAGAGGATGGGGGGGCTACACAACGCACTTCTGGTTGTAGCTGGGCCATTTCCACATCATCGCATCGGTGGTCGGTAAAGTTGGGCGCTTCATCTGGGGTCGTCTGCACAGTTTGGGCGCTGGAGCGTCATCTGTTGAGGTTTCCGGACCTGCAACTGAAGTTACAGGGGTGCATGTATAGGAGATGAATATATGTACCTTTAGCACTTGTCACCTGATTTCGTAACACTTCCGCAGCCACCTGGAGTTGTTCTGCTCAAAGAGTCTGTTCAGTCTCTGCATTGTGTGGGAAAGCTCTCCGAATTACTGACCTTTTGCCAATTTGTCAAAACCGTATGGAAGGGGGTTGCCACACAAAAAGGTACATGGTCGCGGGCACAGACAATCAGACAGTCCGAGTTTCACCCACTCCTTGAGCAACTCGCTTCTCATACAGCACACTGGCCTCCTTGGTCCATTTTTTGAGCATCCCACCGATGACAACGAGTTCCTCTGTGGAGAACCATGTAGGCAAGTACCAGAAGCGGTCCTTGATGCGGTTGCGCCAAGAAAGGGCCAGAGACTTCAATTCCCGAATTTAGTTGTACAGCAAACAGAGACGGGAGGTAACCTCAAGAGCTTGATCTTTTGTGCCATATGGGAGGCAAAGCAGGGGTTCTGCCTGCTCGAGGATATCAACACGACGAAGGATGGCCAAGCCAGTTGCGAGCTCATGTTGGATGTCTTGATGGAGCGCGTGCAAAGCAGGCACGTTTTCATTAATGTCCTTGTCGGCATACCAGCACTGCATCCAGAAGGCTGCGTGTAGAGCGATGGAGAAATCGAGAGTGGGGAAGTCAGTTGGTTTTTCACAAAGGTGGGCCGCAGCTTGAAGAAGGTAGAACATGGGCTTCACCGAATCACTGTAGTGAGCCTCCCAGTCTGCCAAAATTTCGTCCGCCGCCATAATAAATTCATTGAAAAGTGATGGCACTCTCTTGGCCCCCAAAATGCATTTCTGGACCATGGATAGTGTGGGTTCAGTCCATAGCACTGCAACCTTGTCATTCTGGTTGGCGACAACTCGATTGTATATTTCTGCAAAAGTGAATTGAGGTTAATACATGCAGCTTGAGTAACCCTAGACTCACCTCCATGTTCGGCAGGAGTCCAGGTGGTTTTGTGGATATCTTCGTCAATCATCCCATTCCTTTGGGCTTCCAGTGCGTTCGCTTTGTCTATCTGGAAAGTCTGGGCATTTTGTTCTGCCTCTTCCTTCCATTTCAGCTCCTGATCCCCCAACGTGCCACATATGACTCCAGATACGCCAATTCCTCAGAGCTTGCATGCTGAACCCACTCGCCACGCATCAGCCATGCCTGGGCCTCCTTTTTCTGCTTTGATGACAGGGCAGGGCCAGGTTGGGTTCTTCCACAGAGTCGGGTCGTTGGCCAGCGTGGCTGTTGGCCAGTTGGGGTTTGACTTGCCCGACATCTGGGCCTGTGTCTTCACCCACACCTCGACCTTCGTCCCGGTTGACCCACCGCCCACTTTAGCAGGCAGTTTTTCCCCCCTCACAGGTGCTTTGCCCTTCCCGACTACAGGCTCCAAACCCGAGTTGGAATCCAAGCCCACACTCTCAGTCACTTTGCTTCCTTCCCAATCTTCCAACTCCGATGTGGATTTTTCGTCCCATGCACACTTGGCTTTAGCATCCAAGCGGTGCATCTCATTGCCATCTTTGGATTTGTGATCAGGCAAATGCTTTGACTTGCGCCACAGTCCCGAACCACTAGCAACGCGCGGCTCATCATACATAGGCTCGAGCTGGTTTGGCTCAGCCAGGGGCTGGGATTAGGACTCGAAATCCACAGGTTGCCATTGTTCGGTATGTGAGAGCTTGAGGCCGATGATGGTGGAGTTGATCACATCAGTCCACTTTTTTGCCCATTCCAGCAGGTGCTCAAAATTGCCAAGGCATAGACGGCATGGTAGTAGCCCTCTGGGAGTGGGGCGCCCAGCTCAATGCCCAGGCCAGAGATGACTGCCCCAGTGTTTGCCAAAACCTTGAGAATTGCATGAACAATCCAAACGACCCCATTCCAACCACCGACTAAGGTCCCACTCTTTGCATGGAAGGAAGGACTGCTGCTCAAACAATCTGCCAACCAAGCCTCAAGGTAGTCAAGTCAGCTGAACTCGAGCCCAGCCATGGGCGCCATGAAGTACATGATATCCAGCCAAATGTCTACCAGTAAGAAGGACCGGTTAAATTTGAGGGTTCAAAGATCGGGAGCACACGAGGTAAAGTGTTGAGTGGGTTGTCTTCCGGCTTGGTCCACAAGCCGTGTTCGGTCTGAGAATCTGATAGGTCAGAAAGCTTGCCCACATTAATGGAAAGTTGACAAACCAAGACGCAGGAAGAAAAGATGAAAGTCCTCAGACCTGAAATGAAATTTTGGAGTGACAGAATGATAAACGAATGAAACCTTTTCATATCATCTTGCACATGGCAGAATGAAAGAAAAAATACTCATACCATCCAGTGGATGATGAAATGAAACCACAGAGAAACACAATAATTATGAAATGAGAGTCACACCAGTAAAGAATGAATCAAAGGGAGAGTGGTTCAAGTTCATATTTTCAGAGAGCGCGACTCACCCAAACTGGGGCCGTTGTTTCCATCTTGTCCACCGCATTGATCAAAGCGCCTACTGTCTTCCATACCTCATCAATGCACACAGCAAATATCTTGTCTATCACTTCTCACTCCTCAGCCCTGATCTGGCCTTGCAGCGGCTGGTCAGAATCCATCCGAGATGGAAGGCCATTCCAGTGGTCATGCCCCAGTGTGGGATCACTCGAACCATTCCTCCCCTCTTGCAAGTAATAAAAGTAATCCCACGACCAACTGGGGTAGTAGACTGCCTTGACGTTTTGCAGCACGGTTACCAGCCCAGTATACTGGACCAGCCAGACCAGCACACCATTCCATGTCACAACCTTGCGCGATGATGCCTGGTCAATGGACGGCTTGGTCTCGCAGTCGGCCATGTAGACCTTGGTGAAGAATACCCTCAACGACCTGATTCTCCAGCCCTCAAATCTGTTGAGCCAAGCAAGTGTTTGGTTGAGAGTCATATAACCGGGTTCCTTGAAGGGCACTCCCTTGGGGATGCAGTCCTTCGGGATCCAAGAGTAGTTGTTGTTGGCAATTGCATCCTCGATTTCCTTGTATGGTACCCTGCGTGTGCCCCTGCACAACTCTGAAGGACACATTATTAAGGACATCATAGAATAACAGATCACTTACGATAGATAACTGAAAACAAGGTCCAGACCCACAATCGGGTAAGTTGTAGTGTGGGTCAGTGCTTGGTCATATCCGGGATCTGCAGCTGCATGTACTCCTGGTGCACAGGAATAACAGCTCTTGCCAGTATAGGATGAGTGTTGAATTTGCCTGAAAAGCAACAGATAACTCATGGTTCATAAACGACAGTATAAGTAACAAGCACACCAAGATTGGTGACCAACCACCCTCGCACTAAAGCTTGCGAGGAAATACCAGGTTCCGAAGTCAAGAAAGATTTTCCCAAGGGTGTCGAAATGCTGCAAAGGGTCAGCAAAGCCCGAATCAATCAGCTTAGAACACTCACCGATGGATGTCGAGTAATCCATTCGTAACTATGCCAAGGTTACCTTCAAAAAAAACACCAGCCTGACATTTGGCCTCACGAAGTATTGTGTCGATTTTTTTCATAATGTGGGTGACATGTCTCTTGGCTATACTCAGCAGAAGCACGAGAGCTGAAAATGGCCACACTTACTGGGCCTTTTTCTCATCCATAACAACACCAGCTTGTATGTCCCGCTTGCGATCCTGGAACTTTTGCAAATACAATTCTTTTACCTCAGCCGGGAGGGCTTTGAATAAATTGCAAACCACCATCCAGAACTCCAAGACATTGCCGCACAGCTCCGGTTTCTCTTTGATCATCGGAATCCAGATTTTGTCCACGTCGTCTGGGTGGTCATGACCCCATAAGTGCTCTGGGTGAGTGAGCTTGTTGAATACTGTTGGGTAGAACAGATTGCCACTCTTCAGATGTGCGTTGTTGTTGAATCGAGTATTGATAACCTATCAACCACTCAGATGACGTGCTAACCCATGAACACTGAAGTTACTCACCTTGTCCATATATGCCTTGAACTGTTCACATATAGCCAGGCTCAACGTCGGGAAATGTGCCTCCAGAAAGTCAGGGACAATCGTGTTCTGGACCCAAGCATTCGTGGAGTTTTTTGCACCTCTTTCACCAACGCGGCTCTTGTACTCAGCCTGATATGTGTCGAGCCATTCGCACTGGTCGAACGTGAGCTTCTTAGATGGCAGATCACTGGGATAATCGTCGTTGTTTGCACGTCTCTGTCGCTTGGCCAGCTTGCTGGCAAAGGTGGCCGCATCGAAAGCTTGCCACTTGGCGCCTGTTTTCCCTGCCATAGTGACAATGACAAAGAGAGGGGATACGGTGGGGCAACAGTGGGGGAATGCTGAAGAGTGTTGGCATGGTGTGGGGGTTGTTTGTTGTGAGTGGGTGAGGCTGTGTGCTTTTATGCCATCAAGACATCTTGCTAATGTTTCTTTTCGTTTCTTGTGCCGCACTTCCATTAATAGCGAGGCATTTTAGCCCATCACCTGAGTAAGCCAAAGTGACTTATGATTATTGCAGAATAGAGCCACTGTTCACATGATGGTCCCATACCTTTTCCATGGCCAAACTATGTTAGTTTTGTACCTTCCGAAAATTAAAGTTGGGGTACTAGATCATTGGTTCCTGGGATAAAAAAAGTTTGAAAGGCTAGACACAAGTGAAAAATGTGTGAAGTGCAGCCATGGATTGGAGTTATGACTGTGATGAAAATGTCATTGCATGAATTTATATCATACCTTTGGAACAATCATATGTGACATCCCCTGTATCACTCCACAAATTCCACTCTCCAGAGACTAAACCTCTAGTGTTGTAGCTTGGATTCCTCTCGGTCATAATTTGAAACATTATTTCACCATGGCCGCATTCTGCCCTTGCCGTGCAGCCATGCCTTGACCCAAGTGACAGGGAAAAGCTTGCACCATCTGTTCACTGAACAGGAAAATCATTGGGGCTGAAGCATATATGCATCATCAACTCCCCTGTACATTACCTCCTATGATTTGAGAGAGCATGTGTGACCTGAAACTCCACCAAAATGCTTGCGCATACAGTCTGCACATGGGAGTCCAGATTACCTTACATCTTTCAGTGTTGATGCTTTTGTCCCACAGTTTGGGATGCTAACAATGAAAGGTCGATATTCCCCGCTTTATCCATCCATGGATTCGCTGTTGAATCAGACACACTCAACTCTCCCTGTGAATGAAGATGCAACTTTTCTGGCTTTTATCTCCTAATATTCTATTCGTCTTGACTGGTTCATGTGTCAGTTTTTTATGCTTGTGATTACACTCGAGAATATCATGTTATCTTTCTTGCTGCATATCTTGGCTTTCAAACATGCAGTTGAGCCATGATCATGTGCATCAGCCTGGTATGGTGAACAGCTCCACACCCTCAGTTCTGAGTATGCTGGTGTCATGTAACTTAGTGAACAACTGAGATATTGGTGGCACAACCTTCCTTGGATGTCATGACCTTGGCTGCTTGTCTGCCAGCTGACAACCCAAGCCCAAGTGCTGAGGATTCTGCTCGGTTATGCATGGTGCCTGCAATGATTGATCACACGCTCATCTCTCAGCCTCATGCACTGTCACTCGGCTCTTTTAGGTTTCTAGTGTTACCAGCCTATGGACAAACTAACCTTTCATGGAGGAAGAAGCCAGTATTGCCAACCAAAAGCACATGCCCATCAGCAGCTGTGCGTTACTCAGTGATTTTGAAACCCACATTGCATCACTTCTAGCTGTGAAGGCTGAAGGGAGGCTAATCCCACTGTAGCTGTAGGTTGTTTGATGTCTGAACCTGGAGGGAATCACCTGAATTCAGACAGGGTGAATTGCAAATTCTCGAGTATTCACACTTGCTGAGTGCAAATAACCTGTGGGCGTCACACAGCCTTTTTTATGTGAATTTCTGATAGAAGGATTCTGCATTCTGACAACCCGATATAGTATCAAAGCTGAAAGTTGTGTCGTCTGATATCCTACCCTCAGTTGCAGTATACTCCTGTCGTATGCACACATGTCCCACACTGGTGTGAGCTCAACATAGCTACCCTGTTAGGAGATACATTGACTGTTCTGATAAAGGAATATAGCATTTGACCTTGTAATACCACTGAAGCATGCTCTTGCAGCGCATACAACCTGAAATGTGAGAGGTGATTCAAAATGAAGGATCATAATAGACATTATCAGTCTGACCTGTTTTTCTGTCACCCTTAATATGAAATTTCCGGAGGTCTCCTTCCGTGTGAGTTGGTTCGGGATCAACGTGTGCTCCATCCCTGTCTGTTCATTATGTCCTGTCAATTCAAGGTGACCTCTGTGCCACTAAAGCCCATTGTGGTTTGCACAACCATGTATGATACAGATTCACGAAACCGCTTGCGCTCGACTGGAACTCGATCCAAAAAAGCCGGTTCATCCAGAACCCTGATTGCCGCCAACACAGGCACTCTCAGCACTCACTCCAAGGAGTATACCTGGGAGCATCCCAAAGAAGAGCATCCTCAGTCAGAGGAACAGGGCTGGGTAGATGACGAATTAGAGGACCTACCGAGTACCAGAAAGTGAGTGCAGGGGCTAAAATATCTATGGATACTGTGTTTACCATGGTCTTGAATTTTCAAGTCACCCAACCACCACCTCCATCAATGGCTCAACAATCACTCGGAGTCCTACATGAACCTATTATTCCTCCATGATGCTCCTCCTGTTGGGGGCACCTGTTCGTATTGTTGTGACTCTTGTGATGGCACTTTCTACCAGTGCTGAACCTGTCTCGCATCGAGTCCTTGCTGCAAATGCTGTTTACTCTGAAGGCATTGTCACTATCCAACACATTTCATCTGCAGGTGGAACGGAGGATTTGGGGAAAATGAATTACTCACAGCACTCAGCCTCGTCCTACATCTCGGCCACGGAGGACTCTCTTGCCCACTGCATCAGCAAAACACCAAAAAGCTACAGTAGCCCAGGATTTGCCATATTTGCTACATAGTGTTATGTAGCACTACATACTTAGACTACATTTCAGCACCAATGAGACTGCCTTTAGGCTAAATACATAGTGCTACATAACCGGTGGCACACTACATACTGCTACATAAAAGTGGGCAGACTACATGATGGTACATAGCTAATCTAAAGTTTCTCAGATGAAATAGCAAAGGTGTACTTAAATTAAGACATGATAAATATGTTTTTCATTGGTAGAAATAGCATATATTTTACACAAATTTCAACTACAGATATGCCCTGGTGCAAATATTGTTTTGCTGTTTTCTCTATGGGCTCCCTATAATTATGTTTCAAATTTGACGTACCGAGTATTGACATTCATTTATATTTTCTACGTATTTTCTACTAATTATATACCCCTTCCCCATGGGGCTGTCCAGGGGTGGTGGTGACTTGGCATCTCACAAACTTGGACTCAAAGCGCCAGTGCTTATGTAAGAGTTGGCTTATGAAGCTGTGTCAATGTTGGACTCCCTCTCTCACTCACTCATGCATTCAGGCTCAGGCGTGAGTGTGCTGCCGGTGAGTTGGTCGTGTGCGAAAGCATGCGCCAGTGAGGGCGCAAGGGAGTGGGACAGGGTGTGTGCCACTGCCACTAAGAGTGCGCACTCGGTGAAGGACTCACACCCACCCTTCTAACCGCTCTTGCCCACACCCATGCCCACACCTGTCCCCATCCCCTCACTCAGTGCATGCTTACTCGCACGCCGCCTGTGCCTGCGCCCACTGTCACACATTATCACCCACCTGCACTCTCACTCTTGTCTGCCCACTACCCCCATCTCACCCATGCCCACGCCCATGCCCATGCCCACACCCATGCTCACACTCTCACCTGTGTGCCCGCCCGCTCTCACTCCCGTCTGCACTGCATGGCTACACTCCCACTCTCGCCTGCGTTGCGCGCCTGTGCCCACCCGACCTGACTCTCACTCTCGCTGTTGTCCATGTCCACATCCACACCCACGCCCACACCCTCACCCTCGCCTGCGTGCGTGCCTGTGCTCCATGCCCACTCTCGCTCTCACTTGTGCCCGCCCTCCCTGTGTTCACGCCTGCCCACTCCTGCTCTTGCCCATCCTGCACGCCTGTGCTTGGCCCTGCTCTTGATGCCGGTGGTGCCCATGCACCCGTGCCCGTATCGGCATTGCTGGTGCCCATGTCAGCCCAGCTGGTATCATATGCGCCCTGGCCGTTGCTAGCACTGATGCTGGCGCACTCGACTCACCTCCTCTGCCCTGATCGCCTCTGGTATCAGCACTCTGGTGCACACTCGCACCCGGGTCTGTGTGCCCATGCACCCATGCTCGCTCACTTGCCCTTGGCATCGCAACCTGGCTTGTAGTCGTTTTTCAGTTGTTCTTTTTTTTCATGTTTTTTTTTTCGCTTTTCATAGCCTGTAGGATACCAGCCTGTTGATATAGATTACTGATTCATTGTATGTACTTTATAAATATACATAATTGTCACATGACCATTACACTTGTTAAGATATGAATACCAGTAGGTATTACGAAGTAATATTTGAACTGCATGGAATCACACATTACTATGGAGGAATACACATAGCTACAGAAGCTACAGATTGCTACAATTGACCTGTATACTGGGAATACGTGTGACTGAGTGCCAGCTACATGTGCAACTGTAGAATTGGATGAAACACAGTAGCCTATCATTGAAGTATATAATTGTCAGAAAAAGTATATTCAGGGGATCAATGTACGGAGCTACCCTGGGCTACGCAGTGCTACATGGTAGAGAAGCTGTGCCAGTATTGTGCAGGAGTCTGCCTCCTGCAGATGGACTCCTGGCACTTTTGGCCATTCCTGCTCTGCCTCCTGCTACTGGCAGATGGTAGCAGGAATTCTGCAGGAATTCCTGCACCCTGCAGGAACTTGCAGGAATGCAGGAATTCCTGCATACCAGCTTCCTCAAATGCTACCACATTGACTTGAATAATAGCTCGTTAGATGCGCGCTGCT
>WSLN01000491.1:0-14060 GCA_019677355.1 Ceratobasidium sp. 370
CAGGTCGCCCCCTCAGCTTTACAGCCTTGTAACTGGGGGCGAGGGGCGAGTGACTAAGTGCTGACCAAGCATGTCACATGACCCTAGGATAAAGAGCAGCTCCTATAAGATTCGGAGCTGCAAAAAACACCAAGGGGCGAGTTACCTAATACCTAGCCATATGTATAAGGTACCTCACCGACGCTAGTAATAGTTGTTCGTCGCAAGTCACGTGACCGAACAACAAACAACAAGATCACCTGACGGGCATTAAGCGCTGAAGTCAGGTGACTACTGACTGGCCAATTATTGAGCAGCAACACGTGCTGCGGACTGCGGATGTAATGACTCAGGGTATCTACATGTATATAAGAACAAGGAAAGCCAACTGGAGGTCCCAGTTTGCTTTATCTCGTCCACCACCACAGTGTACTACGTAGCCACTAGAATACAATGCACAGAACGTCGCAGACGACGACCAGACACCCTAGAACAATAGAGAGCCACCGCTTAAGAGACGAGCCACTAGACCACAAAAGAGTACATCGCGACAGGGTTCACGCTGCCCACAGCATCCTTTTGCCTTCTGTTCGATCGGGTGTTTTATTTATTATTATATATTTGGCCCGGAGCAAGCTGGATTGGGCCAGTCAGGTTGCTGACACAAGCTGCCATGTCGTCATGTTTTACTCCTTGTCCGTTTTGCCTCCACCACCTGCGCACGGTAAGTACCATCGAGCCCCTTGTTCTCCCACTTTCCTACTGACCTGTTCTGATACAGGCTCAGTTGAATTTCCTCCCATTTGTCAGTTCTATCTGGAAGAGTGGGCGAATGCCTGGTGGGAGAACCACAACCTCACTGCGCCTGATCTTCTGGACCGATTCGAGGCCCACCTGGCCAGCCCGGGGCAACTTGGTGCAGTTGCTTCTGACCGTACGCAGAAGCTGCCGAAGACACGGCGCAAATGTGCCAAGTAAGGTTTGACTACCTGCCTCCCCTGCCGCTGCCCCACGTATTCACGTCATGCCCACTTTGCAAGGACTACAGTGCGTCATCTGCTCCCAAGCATGGCAGCCGGACTGCCACAATACACTCAGAGCTGTGCCCAGATATCTCACTAGCCATGGAGTACGAGGAACTTGACTCACAATTCATGCAAGCCGCGCGCCTCACGAGCCTCGAACAGGTCATGATCGAGAATGCAGTGTTGGCCCATGAAAACTCATACGCCAGGGCTTCGACAATTGATTCCAGGCTCTGCATCGAAACTCCCCACATGGCTCACTCATGCCCTTCAACTCCGCCAATGGAATACAACGACCACGGTTGTATTACTGCGTGCTCGAAGGGAAAAGGTCAGGCTGATTAGACCATTCTGTTCCCTCCACTCATTATATTTGGCCCGATACCGCTCCTTTCACACTTTTTGGTCAATTGTTTACCCATTTCACGCCCTGATGCGCAGGTGGTACATCGGTGTGCTTATTTCATCTGCGTTGCCTCCGTGCTGTTTGTATAGATAACATTGACTCTGGTCCCGGCACACCTCATGTCAAGTTCTTACATGTGTTCAACTCCATCCCCTGTGATTAATATATTTCATCACCATGTCTCTCCCAAAACTAAGCACTACTGCACGTGTGATTTATTTCACCATGTAGCTTCACGTATTGGCATGAAAACTTGACTCCATTAATTGTCACTGTACTCACCGATATGGGGGAGCGATTAGCTTCCTGTAGCTACTGAGTGCACATAGGGTTCTCCCTAAGTGGGGGGTGTGCTACTGAGCTGCTGGCTACCTGGTTCCAGTCTGAGCAAAGTAGAAATCAAGGCTTTTGTAGTGGCCTCCACTGGTGCCCAAACACATAAGAGGCTGTCTCCACCCATGCTGTTCTCCTCACCTGGAGCACTCTGCCTGACGAGCCTACCAGACAACTGGTCAACCGGGCCAAGCTCTTCTGCCAGACTAGGCCCAGCCACTGGCGAACTTTGGCCATGGTCGAACACCACAACCCTGACACCGAGGGATACGACCCCGAGCGACCCCTCCATGTGCATGCTCTCACCATGAGTGTTGAGCGCAAAGGGCGCTGGAACACCGCAAACCCCTGCTTCTGGGACTGGGAGGGCAACCACCCGAACATCGCCCCGAAAGATTCCGGCACGACGGCGGAGGGGTACCAGCAGTGGCCGCCTTCGACTACTTATGGAAGGACGTCGGGGAGAACGGGGTGGAGCTAGAGGACTTGATGGCAGGGGAGTTGTCTAGGGAGGACATGGAGGAGCTGGTGGGGAGTTCAGGAAGGGGGCGGAAGAGGTCATGTATGGAGGCCGATCTGGAGGATGGTGCCGAGATAGTCTCCGCAGAGACCCAGAGGGAATTCTACAAGGCCTGCAAGTGCCTTCGTCCCTTAGCCATGGTAACGGGGTGGAACTCGGTGCAGGTGTATGCTGAATACGCCTACCCGGAGGTCCAGGGCCTGGAGGAGCCCATCCCGGTCAAGCTCCCAGTTCCTGAGGAGTGCTAGGGAGGACATGGAGGAGCTGGTGGGGAGTTCGGGAAGGGGGCGGAAGAGGTCACATATGGAGGCCGATCTGGAGGATGGTGCCAAGATAGCCTCCGCAGAGACCCAGAGGGAATTCTACAAGGCCTGCAAGTGCCTTCGTCCCTTAGCCATGGTAACAGGGTGGAACTGGGTGCAGGTGTATGCTGAATATGCCTACCCGGAGGTCCAGGGCCTGGAGGAGCCCATCCCAGTCAAGCTCCCAGTTCCTGAGGAGTGGGAGCATGTGGACAGGGCAAACGGGTGGTTCACTAGGGAAGTGCCGGAGAAGGGGCGGGGGATGTGCCACCAGATCCTGGTGATCGAAGGGGAGACCAGGACTGGGAAGACTGCCTGGGCCCGGTCGAGAGGCTCCCACAGTCGGATGTGTGGGAGCTGGAATGTCAAGGCCCTGTCGAAGGGCTGATGTGTGGATCCTGGACGACATGGTACCCACATCTGGGAAGTACTCCCTGAAGGCGCTTAGCCAATGGCAGGCAGACTTCACAGGGAAGTACAAAAAGCCAATGCAGCTGACGGTACGTCCCACCATCATCCTGGGCAACAGCCAGAATGCGATAACCCGCTGCTGGTCGGACATAGAGGGGCTGGAGGGGGACGCTTGGCTGGAAAAGAACGTAGAATGGATTGTGTCGGGTGATAAGCCTTTTTTTGTTTTCCCTTAGGAATAGAATTCCCTGGCTTTGATGTCTTCACTGGAAGTGACGACCTAAGAAGGGGGGAATGATGTCATGACTTATATAATAAGCATGACGGGTAGAGGGAATTTTACTTGCTTTTATCGTATTTTATCCAGAGCCAAACATGGCACTTATGGGGTCACATGATCTCCAATAACCGCCTGGCTTATTCAGCAACTTGCACCTCAATCTTTACACCCGTAGAGAATGAAGCGCAAGTTGCGAGTGACTAAGCGCTGACATAACCTCCAATAAGCGCCTGGCTTGGTCAGCAACTCGCACCTCAATCTTTACACCCATAGAGAGTGAAGTGCAAGTTGCAAGTGACTAAACGCTGACTAAGCATGTCACGTGACCCCAGGATAAAGAGCGGCTCCTATAAGATTCGGAGCCACAAAACACATGCATGCAAGTTACCTAATACTTACCATATGTACTAAGGTACCTCCTAAGCACTGGAAGGGGTTGCCTGTCGTCGATCACATGACAAAGCAACAACAAAACAAGATCACCTGACAGGGTACAAGTGCTGACATCAGGTGACTTTAGATTGACCAATTGGAGTGCAGCAACAGATGCTGCAAACTGCAGCTGTAATGACTCAGGGTATCTACATGTATATAAGAACGAGGAAAGCAACCTGAGGTCCTCAGTTTGCTTTATCTCATCCACCACCACAGTGTACTATGTAGCCACCAGAATACAACACACAGAACACCACAGACAACGACTAACACCTAAGAATAACAGAGAGCCACCACTTAAGAGACAACCACTAGACTAGAAAGAGTACATCGCAACAATCATTAAAGGCATCAACGAGTATAATGGGTATACATTCAAAGACGAACTACTGTACATGCATGAGCACCGGAGGACATACCTATGTATACCAGATGCGGATGTCAGCAAGTACAATGTGTGAACACTGCTGATATCGCACGTGCATTCAATCTTGTCGCACCTTGGAAATTGAAAGACATACCTATATATGCACGAGAGCCTATGGTGGAAGAACATGGTGAAGGAAGTAGAGGCGTTCTGCACGTCTTGTACCCTCTGCACATCATCTAAAACACCTACACAGCAGCCATACAGTCTCCTGAAACCATTGCCTGTGCCGACGTACCCCTGGTCCCAGGTGGGGATCGACTTCGTGGGACCATTGCCGCTATCAAAAATGCTTGCAGGTGAGTTCGATATGACCTGTGTGGTAATCAATCATCTTACCCTCATGGTACATTCGATACTGACGCACCAAGAGTACATGGCTAGGGATATTGCTGAGGTTTTATTCACTCATGTTTATCGTCTACATGGTATTCCTGACGTGATTGTTAGCAATCACGATAAGCTATTCACGTTGCAGTACCATCGCGAATTGCACTTGCTGATTGGTACTGAGCTGAAGTTTTCATCAGTGTACCACCCACAAACGGATGGCTTAACTGAGTGCACAAACTGGACAATCATGAGCCTGGTCCGCACATGGGTAAACCCCACGCAATGCGACTGGGCAATCAGATTGTCAGGAGTGGAGTTCCTGTTAAACTCCATGCGGTCTGAAACAACAGGATTCAGCCCATTCCTGTTGAATTATGGGCTCATGCCCTGGCCAATGCTCGTGTGCACTGAAACCGATTTGCTTGGGGTACAGGATGCTGCGCGCAGGATCATGTATATTCAGAGTGTCGCGCACAATGCGATAATCGCAGTGCGACCAAGTCAGACTTTTCAGGCTCATAAGCGCTGACACTTAGCACTGTTCAAGGTGGGGGACTTAGTATATATTTCAACCAAAAACATGAGCCTGCCCCCAGGTCTCGCGTGCAAGTTGGCACCTAAGTACATAGGCCCATACAGTATACTAGAAACAATTAAGGAAGGAGGGACTTACTGTATCGATCTGCTGCCTGAGCTGAAAAAACATGGCCTGAAACCAGTGTTTCACGTGTTGCTGCTCAAGCCGCATGTACCCTATGAAGATAGGCAGTTTCCGGGCAGGAACTACAAGCAGTTAGTTAGCCTGGAGGGAAACGAAGACGACTGAGCAGTAGAAAAAATAACTGACCACCGTGGGAAAGGAAACGATGCGATGTTTCAGATCGCATGGCAGAGCGGGGACAGGACGTGGGAACCCATGCGGGTTGTAGGCAACCTTGAGGCCCTCAAACAGTACTTTGAGGCGATAGGAGTGCGTGGGGCGAGTGACTTGCCGTGGAAGGGAAATGGGGCGATTAGCCCAGACAGCGAGGATGAGTCTGACATTTTGGGTGTCATGAGTTTTGCAGTGCTTAAAGCGGACTCACCCGGCTGGTCAAACTCAGGCGACGGCCCTCTTTCCCTCGTATCTGACTCCATGCAGACGGACTCTAACGTTGATCAACTGCTTGGTTCACACTATTGTACACGAGCTACCCAATGTCCAACTACGAGATTGACCCCGACCTACACAACAACAATGATCGTTCGTTCAGCTGCCACGGTCGGGGCGGCAGCGACCAAGAACCTCCTCAGTACGACCACAGCCACGCCTATCGACATCGTCAGGGTGAGAACCCACGATGCGATGGCAGACGCCGTTGGCAGCCCCAGCAACAGTCCGGCAGGCTCATGGCCCTTGCGCATACAATTGCGCTGGCCAACCTCAACATCTCGAGCGCTCCTTGGTATGCCCAACCGTATCATGGACCTCCCCAGTACGGACGTCGCGGGGGCTACCAAGGTCATCGTCGCTTTAGAGCACCTAGCCACCATGACGGACCACCTGTTAGTAAGCAGAGGAGTGGGTGGGAATATAATGTGGTACTTACGAGACTACAAGGCTCGTCGTCGAGCACCAAATGGCGCCGGGATTCCAGTCCTGAACCGACAGCATGTGGCGAACGCAGCCCAAGCCCGCCCTCCATCAGCCCCACGCTTGAACCACCCTGCGCATCGAAACACCATCGACCGATTGCTCCAGGAGCTGCTCGATTGCAGCTGCTCGACCCTGGACCGTGTGCACGAAGTAATCACGATGGTCGGGGAGTTGCGCATTCTGGCAGAGCTGACCTGAGTGCAGCTGGATGGAATGTTTGGCGGAATGATCGAAGCCATGGTCTGGATCACGCAAGGGAATGCCAGACCGCCGGCTCAGAGGGTGCCGATGTACTCGATCTCTCTCGTTCTTACTGCGAATATCACTGCTAAGGATTGTTCTATTACACCAACTACGTCGGCAAGTGTGAGACTACTTCTTTGGTAGCCTCACAGTTGCGAGAGTGACATTTTGGCAGAATCTGGGATATAGAAATGTAAACTACCTAGAAACAGTTAGATAGTAAACACTTAAGCGCAGCGATTAAAAGAGAATGATATATGATTGAGATACAGAAACATAGCAAGCGAAGCTCGCTTTATATACTACATGCAAAACGCTCCGAGTCACAAAAAGCCACTTGAACGCTAGACTCGATTGTTCTACAGTATGCTACAGACTTCGAGTACGTTCTACTAATTACTAATGCATATATGTAAGACATTTCAATACTCCCCCTCAAGTGAGTAAGCGTACATGTGAGAAAGAAACAACATTACGGGTCGTAAAGAGAGAGAGAGAGAAAGAGGAAAAGACAAAGATATTCAATTCCAAAGATAGTCGTCTTCGTCATCGAAAACTTGACTACCTAGAATGGTCTTGATCATGTACGAAAATTGAGGAGCAGTGAGCGCCTTGGTAAAGGCGTCGGCAATGTTATCATGTGACGGAACGTATAAGGTGGTAACCTTACGTTTCTCGATAATGTCGCGCAGAAAATGGTGACAAATGTCGATATGTTTCAATCGACCATGGAATTGGGATTCGACAGACAAGGTGAGGGTGGCAAGGTTGTCTGAAACAATGAGAGTGGGAGCAGTGATGGGATTGAGTAGTTCCTCGAAGAACTGCCGCATCCAAAGGGCCTGGGTACATGCGTGAGACATCACCATGTATTTGGCCTCCATCATGGATAAAGCGACCGTAGGTTGCTTCTTCACCGACCACGAAACAGCAGCACCTCCAAGCAAAAACACATTACCAGAGATCGATTTCCGATCGAGGGAGTTAGTACCCCAGTCGGAGTCTGTATATCCGACTTCGCCAAAGGAATTGTCATCATGAGCTAGACGATAGGTAATACCTAAAAAGGGAGTACCCTTGAGGTATCGAAAAACATGCTTAACAGCGGTTATATGCGCGGGTCCAAAGCAGCTGGAAAATTGGGAAAGGTAGGTGACAGCGAAAGCGATGTCGGGACGGGTACATAAAGCTGCATACATGAGCTTGCCGATCATTGTAGCGTAGGGGTATTCTGGGCGTTTACCCTCGTAGCGTGTAAGTTGTGTAGTTGGTGACATAGGCATGTCGGCTGGGTAAGCGTCGATAAGACCAGCATACTCAACGATTGAGTCGATATATGCGGTTTGTTTGAGTACGAGCATTCGCTTTTCTCAGTATCGCTTGAATTGGATACCAAGGAAGTGACAGAGTGGGCCGAAGTGTCGCGACCCTCGTAAGAGTGGGAGACGACTGGTCCGTAAGTTAGATTAGGCGACTATTAAAGACTAATCCTATCGATCTATGTACGATGGTGACATAGACTACCGTGCGTAGTACGAGGTTCCCGAGGGGGAAGCCGGCGTGTACGGCTTCTTGTGCGAGCGTGAGGCCTATGACGTAGGTTTCGTCTGAGTGGACGACGAAGGTAGCGATGACGCTAAAGTGGTTGGTCTCGAAGGTGATCGACGGTTCCAGGGTGGCCTTGGTCCTAAGGGTTTGAAGGGCGTAGGTGGCTCTAGTCGCGGCTACTAGAGTCTTGTGGCTTTGCTTATGTTCTCACGAGAGGAGATTTGACGAGGTAAAGCAAGCTGAGGTCTTCAGGCTTGCTTTCCTAGGTATATATACTGCTATCTACATGGTCTGTGCGTAAGGCAGTACATATACGAGTCAAGGAGAAGAGTGACTCATGGCCGTTGGTGTGGCGGCGTGAGTCAAAGAAGTCCGTAGGGCGAGCAGTGTGAGAAGCGAGTGTGGCCTGTTGATCAGGCTTATGTAAGGAGCAGGGCGGCATCCCAATGTTAGTAGATGCCGCGTTGGTAATAGTCACCTGACCAGGAGTGGGGAGGGGGAGCGTTGGTAGGTAAGAACGCTTCCCCTGGTCACATGATCAGTCATGTGACTCGAAGGTCGTGAGTTCGACTCCTGAGTTGGGACCGAGAGGTGGGCGGTCACAACACCAAGTCACGCATTTTGAATGCCGTGCAGTTCCTGGATGGCGATGTTCGTGTGTGTGGGTGAAGTAAAGACGACGGAGTGAACGACCACCACAGCACAGCCACAGCTACGCGCACTGGCTCCTCAAGGTGGGAAAACATGTTTTACTCAATAGCCTAACACTCTGTGCTGCCTGTCATCATACATTCTGTCTTGTCTATACTCCTGCATCACTAAATGTCGCGAAACACGTGTACGACGGCGCATCCGCCGCTCAGACGCGCATCGACAGCAAACAACTCCCCCACACTAAGATCTCGAGCTGCTCTAACTCATCTAATGCCACTATCACACCTACTATGGCCTCGCCCACTGCTAACACAGACTCCTCCCCCACCGCCCAACCATCTGTCACCCCCACCAGACCCAACATGAGCCTTGAGCAAGTGAAAAGAGAACTGCTCGATCGAAAACTAATTTCCACTTCTAATTCTTTCTCTTTTAATAACCTTGTTAATATTCTTCTGGGCTTCACAGGACGAGAAGAGAGTACCAATGGACTGGGAGAACCGTGGGAGATCGTAGTGGCAGTCGGAGTGATCCTGGAGAATGAGATGATACGTTTGACTGCAGAGGCAATGGCTGACGCAACCGCAACCAGAATGCAGAGTCTACTAGTGGCGGCGAGAGAAGAAGCCCACAAGGAAGTTGCAGGCAGGAAGGAACTGTTGGACAAGATCGAAGACGTGCTGGACGAAGGGGAGGCGAGGGTTCGCGAGTCGGAAAACAAGGCGGAGGAAGAATGAGAAGAGGTGGCGACGAGCAAGTTCAAGTTAGAGGGAGATAGGAAGAAACTACTAGAAGATGCACTCAAGGTGGACAGTCTAATCACTAAGCTGGGAGAGGCAGCTGAAGGCTCGGAAAAGGAAAGGAAGGAATGGGAGGAGAGGAGGAAAGGAGGTTCAGGTGCGCCACTTGTGCCACCGGCACCAACGACTAATACTAGGCCATGGGACTGGACATGGGGAGATTCCGACTTGGGACCAGATGTTGGGATGGGCTGGGGTCAACAGGGAGATGGCCTAGGTTCGAACGCGTGGAACCCGTTGGGATCCTATGCAGCGGCGGTAATGAGGGGAGCGATGACCGGGATGGAACTGAATGCTCTATCGGAGCAGGACTTAGCGAGAGGGAAGGAGAGAATGCAGAGGGGAGAGGAGAAACGGGAGCGGCAGCTCCTACTGGATGCGGACATTGTTGCAGGGGAGAAAGGGCTGAAAGGGCTCATGGAGACGGACTTACTGAACCGAGCGACCAAGGTCGTGGAGGGGATGAATGAGGTGGAGCTCTTGGAGGGGAAACTGACTGAGCTTGCCTAGTTTGTGAAGGCGATGATGCAGAACAACAGGGGGGTGTTGTACCAGTTGAACTCGAAGGAGGCGAGGGACTGGCTCGCTAGGCCAGATGTCTGCAACAAGTTCACTGATGATTTTGGGTTTGGCGCAAGGATCCGAGAGCGAAAATTCCCTGTATTGGTCGAATTCGTCCCCATCGGCATCGATATTTCCAAAAAGACGACAATCAAGATGATTGAAGCAGACAACAATTTGGAAAAGGGGTCGATTCTTGGCACGAAATGGGTTCGGAACCCAGCGATGCACGAACCGGGACAACAACACGCGCACCTGATTGTCAACTGCCGAACCAAGGAAATCGCAAATGGATGGATAGCAGGATTAAGGGCGATTGGGGGAAAAGATTGCACCTTGGTGAAGTTATTGCCTGAACCACTCCGATGCTATAATTGCCAGCTCCCAGGTCACCAGGCAAACAAGTGCCTGTCGCCTCAAGTCTGCGGTACCTGTGGGGGCCAACACCGAACTGACAAGTGCACCAATCGCCTGAACGTCCACTGCGTAACATGCAAAGAAAAGGGAAACCACCCAACATGGTCCCTGGCCTGCCCGGGCTATGTCACAAGGTGCACGAATCTATCTGACTGTATCCCCGATAACCGATACTGTTATTACGTCACTAGTGAAAACTGGACTTGGGAACTGCTTACCAACGACACCTATCGCTGTCGAATGAGGATTCCAAACTCCCGACGCCCGCCCGCCCTGACGCCGGCCCAGGACACCCCAGCCACCAGTGCCAACGCAGTCACTCCGAACGTGAACAGGGTACACCCCCGCCCAGAGAATTTGGCACGACCTGCCCCAGGGGGAAGTGTCACAGGCTCAAGGCAGACCCAGCTTACCGAGTACACGAATGCACCAGGAGCCTCTGGACACTCACAGCTGACTCAACCCCTAGTTCCCAGCTTGACCACTAATGCCTAGGTGACCCCAACTCAATCAACACGAACAGATGGAAAAACTGCAAATCTGGCAACAAAACGTCAACACTTCACGCTTTGCTCACGCTGACCTAATGAACGGACTCTGCCCTGACAACTGGGATATAATCGCCTTCCAAGAACCTGCTATACGACCTGACAAAAACGCCCACGGAATCACATCTAGCTGGATATCAGTCTATCCGACCGAACACCTCAGAGACGGCCAACAAAGAATGATATTGCTATTACTAGTCATCGGAAACTATCGACGAACGCGTGGAAGGCCTTGCCAATTAAGTCGCCGGACATCACAGCGATCGAAATGCAGACCACCAGGGGAAGAGTGCAGATCATCAACGTGTATAACGATGGCGCAAAGGACGACACGCTAGAGCTATTGGACGCACACCTGACGAGGCTAACTAGAGACACCAACGTAGTGCTGCTCGGGGACTTCAATCGACATCATCCTCTCTGGGACGAACCGCGCAATCAACACTTATTCACAGCTGAGAGACTGGAGGCGGTGGAGAAACTAATAGAACTAACTGGAACCCATGGACTAATAATGACCCTACCAGCAGGAATGCCAACTCATGAACTTGCCACAACCAAAAATTATTCAAGGCTTGACAATGTATTTATCTCCGAACGCTTAGCTGACCATGTTGACCTCTGCACAGCCCACGACTCGCCAAGAGTCCCTGCGACCGATCATTTCACGATCCATACAGTGATCGACCTCACCTGCGAGAAGGCGAAGACATCCACTCGATACAATTTTCACAAGACCAATTGGGAGTCGTTTATCAAGTGCTGAAACCGCGGACTGATGCACTCCCGACAGGACAAATAACCTCTGTAAGGGAATTCGAGAATCGGCGCAGAAGACTTATGGACGCGTTGAGAAGCACGATCGAGGAGAAAGTCCCGAAAATCCAAGAGAGTCCGTACATGAAGAGATGGTGGAATGATCGTCTGAAGGAATTAAGGGCAAAGAGGAACGAGCTAAGTAACTGCTCAAAGCACCTACCTGAGAACCACCCGATCCACGTCCAGTACAGATCCGTACACGCAGAGTACCAAGCAGAACTGAAGAAGGCGAGGGAAGACTGCTGGAACCATTTCATCGATACGGCAGATGGAGACGACCTCTGGACGGCCCACAAGTACCTCACAAGCCCGATCTCGGATGGAGGAGCTACACGTACACCCACACTAGCCACAGAGGGACCAGCCGGAGAGCGAATCGAACACATCACGAATGTCGAAAAAGGGCGAGCATTCTACGAGGCCTTTTTCCCAGTCCCAGACCAGCGGGACGCGCCAGACAACGCGAACTACCCAGGCGATGTCAAGCGCTTCAGACGAGTTACAGCTACCCAACTCTGACGGATCATCGCCAAGCTGAAGCTGTACAAAGCGCCGGGACCGGACGGCATACCCAACTGCGTCTACATCCAGTGCGCGGATCTGCTAGTACCTATCTTGGTCCCCCTGTACCGAGCCACCTTCTCCTTGGAGCACTACCCGCAGGCCTGGTGAGAATCGACGACTGTGGTCCTCAGAAAACCTGGAAAGCCTGACTACTCAAAGCCGAAAGCCTACCACCCGATTGCCCTGCTGAATGTGATCTCTAAGCTTCTCTCCACGTGCGTAGCAGAGGAGCTCAACCGTATAGCCGAACAATGGAACCTGCTGCCGGAACAGAGGTGGTGGCAGGTCTGTTCCTGGATGTGGTGGGGGCCTTCCCTGGTGCAAGCATGACCATGCTGGTTCATAGTATGTGAACAAAGGGAATACCTGAGGAGTACGTAACCTGGGCCGAAAGAAAACTTAGGGGTCGAACAACTACGCTACGCTTCGACGACTACGAATCCGAACAATTTGAGATCCAACATGGGGTTGACCAGGGTTGCCCCCTTTCGTGTATATTTTACTTATTCTATAATAGTGGTCTGCTACAGGTAGCAAAAAAGCCGAGAGGACGAGCCAGGAGGACGGAGATGGCGGTCGGTTATGTAGATGATGTAGCGCTGCTGGCCAGGGCGAAAACGATGGAGGCGGCGACAGGGAAGCTGAAGGACATGATGGAGAGGGAAGGGGGAGCACTGGAATGGGCGAAAGACTACACGTGCGAATTCGCGTTGGACAAGACAGCCCTGGTTGGCTTCACGCGAGTCAAGGAGAAGAGAGCTAAAGATACTGAGATAGGGGGCGTAAAGAAGAAACCAGCTGAGTATCATTGTTTCCTTGGCGTCCTTTTCGATATAGAACTGCGGTGGCGAGAGCAAAGGGCGAAGGTGCTGTGAAAAGCGTCACAGTGGGTGAACCTCTTACGGAGGGTATGCAGAATACAGCATGGTTTGCGACTCCAAGCAGCAAGGCGGCTCCATCAATCAGTATTTCTTCCAAAAGTTACATACACGGCTGACGTTTGGTGGGAATACGTTCGCAGGAACGCAACGGACACAAGGGACCTTGGAGCAGCCAGATTCACGAAACGCTTGCAGTCCGTCCAACGAATATCCGCACTCAACATCACTGGGGCTCTGCGAACGTCGCCTACCGATGCTCTCGACGCGCACGCGGGCATCCTGCCTATCAGGCTCAAGTTGCAAAGGGCGTGCCACTGGGCGGCGTTACGCTTAGCCTCAGTTCCAAGCACCCACCCATTGCAGGCGTTAGTAGACAAGGAGGGAAGGAAAATACCAGCTAAGCACAAATCCCCGCTCCACATCTTGTTCGCGACAACTGGGATACGAGTTGAAAACATCAGACCTAGCGAACCAAGTCCGATCCTGCTGGAGATACTCAAGAAGTTGCGCGTAGCTATAGCGGAAGACAGGGAGGCGGCAATCAGGGAAGAAGGGGAAGACAGCGCGGAGGTGCGGCTGTACACGGATGGATCGATGAAGGACTGTGGGGTGGGGGCAGCAGCGGTGTTAACCAGACACAGGGCTGAGACAAGGACTCTGAAGGTGTGCCTAGGGTCAGACAGAGAGCCCGAAGTCTATGAGGCCGAAGTGGTGGAGCTCCAGCTGGGGCTCAGGCTGTTGGAAACAGAGAGGAGATCGACGAAATCGGCTTCTATTTACATGGATAACCAGGCGGTCACTGTGAAGTGTGAATATCCTGAAATTTGGGTCAGGTTGTCAAAAATTTGTGGTGTTAGAAACAAACAGCCTATTTTTCCAGTTGAAATTTGAGTGCTAAGTTTTGGCAAAATTAAGGTCCCAATTTTCAGGTAGTTTTT
>WSLN01000492.1:0-14060 GCA_019677355.1 Ceratobasidium sp. 370
CGGAAGATCGGGTTCAGGGTCGGCTGGAATATGTGGGGCTGGTTGAGGCTGAGCTGGAACTGGTTCGGGCTCAGGTGCTGGTGGTTCTCGTCTAGGAAGGGGTTGGGAGGCTCTTCGTGGTGTAGACCTGGGAGTTCCTCTTCAGGAAATGGTAACCGGATATCTTCCAGCCAGGGGATGGTGTCTATATTCGATTTCTTTGTCGTTGGGTTCGGGTTCGATAAGGACCGATCCCGCACCCACTGCAGTTTCCTGTTCGGGCCCTACGCGTGGTTGGGGGAGGACTCGTACCATCGGGGGTTATTCTTCCTCTGGTTCTGATTGGGGCACTTCTCCCACGATGATTGTTGGTTCTTCTTCCATTGGTAGGCCTCCAGGCATTGATCATTGGGAGTGCCTTGATGGGATGCATTGGTCCCCTTCTGTAATGTCTTGTTCAGTTGGCGTGGTTGGGGTGGAGCCCCTGGTCCTTGAGAAGTCCCCCCCGAGGGCGGACTGTAATCGGGTTTGGTACTTGGTTTGGTGGCTGTGTGTTGATCCTTGGCGGGATCCCTGTTGTGACATGTTGATTGTGACTTCCTTTGGTGATAGGATGACCACGGTGTTAACTCCAGGTTCGCGTGTAAAGCTTGCTACACAATGTCACAACCTAGCGGGATGTGACGAAGACGACGAAGTGGCGAAGGTGGAGGTGGCGTGGCGAGGCGTGGTCTCGTGGCGAAGGAACGATACTGGCGTATTGACGAAGTGGTTAAAACTATGTGGAGGCTGAGGCCAATAAGACCGAGAGTGTTCGAAGGTGTACGTTGTAATAAGAGGACAAAGTGGTCGACTGTAACGGCCAGACTGATGAGTCTCGCTAGGGAGCTCACTTATAAATGGTTGAGCAAGACGAGGTGTAGCAAGCTGGAGAATCCAGGCTTGTGCACTGCTGTATATATACCGCTAGCTAAGGGCCGAGTCATACAGCGGAAGCTGCGGGCGCAGCGTCGGCACAGGACGCGTGTACCTGCGAGTCAAACGAAGCGCAGCCGTGAATGGCGCGTACACCGAAGCGGAGTCCGAGAGACGAAGAAGCCTACGCGGCCTAATGCCAGCGGCAGAGCGGGCAAGCCACGAGAAAGGTTGGGGGTGAGTGAACTCACAACATAAGGCCAGGGGTAAACGTCGCCGAACAGCGAGTAGGTTGTGAACAAGAGGGCGTGCGTGCCAGCGAGAGTGTGACGCTGTGAGCGAGATCGAGGGCATAATCACGGCGGTGGACAGTGTGTACGTATCGGGAGGAGGCAGGGCAAGCAAACAGGGTGGATGAGCAACTGGGCAGGGGGATGTGGGCGAACAAACACAGGTGCAGTAAATGCGGGTGCAGGCGCAGGCGAACGAGCATGAGTGTGGAGGTGTGGCATGAAGGGTCGACCGAGTGGGCAGGAGGGACGGTGAGCGGCAGAGTAGACGTGCCAGACGCGGGACTTACCTGGTACATGCCTGCCGCTTGGACGGCAAGGCGTGGGCGCAGAGCGTGGGCGTGGGCACACAAGAGCGAGTACCGATGACGGCATGGGCGAGACAAACAGTGAGTGGTAGGGTTGACTGGGTTGGACGGGGCGACTTACTGGGGACATGCTCACCACAAGGCGTGGGCAACCAGCGTGGGAGGGCAGGCAAGGGGTGGGTCAGCAACGATGGCAACAGCGAACTGGGCACGGGGGCTTACCTGCGTGATGGAGAATGAGCGCTAAGCGTTGGGGGTGTGCAGTGGATGCCAAGGGTGGAGGGCCGGCCCTGAAGTGGCCCAGGTCGGCCAATCATATGCGAGTGGTGGAGCTAGCTGGCCTGTGCGCAAACGCGATTGCTAACCAGCCAATGGGCTTGCACTCTCGCCACCACCATGGCCCATCTGTCCTGTGTGTCGGTGTCACCCAGAAGATGAGCGACAGGGGGCAATGGCAAGCGAGAGCGGCAACAGCGTACAAGTGACAGCGACGGCACAACCGCGGTGGTACGCAGCGACCAGGGCGTCGATCCCGCCCTCGACCTCGGCATCACCCCCACTCTCGATCTTGGCATTGCTCACGCCCTCGATCCTGGCATCGACCTCCAGCCTAACCTTGCCCACGCCCTCGGCCGCTCACTCGGCGTCGCTCACGCCCTCGACTGCGACCTCAGCGTTAACCGTGGCCTCACTCTTGACCTCGACCTCGACCACCACCTCGATAGCACCTGCGCCAGCACGCCTAGTCACGACCCCAACCCCGACCCGCTCCAACTGACGCGATCACTACCTCGCGAACGGTACATACATTTTTTCCCTCGCCTTTCCCGCCATCTATCGCTTACACCCACCGCCCTCTTCCGTTGCTCGCCCGTACCCTCGCTCCACGGCCCTCTGCCGATCGCCCACCATTCCATTTTCTGTCGTTCGTGAGACGGTAAGTCCAATTTCGATTTATTTATGTCGTGTTTTATATTAATATCAACAGCTCACCCACGTCTCATTCTACGCCCAAGTGTCCGCACTCCCGTTATGCGCTGCAGCATGGGCTGCACGGCCCACCCCTGATGCTGCCCCTGCCCACCCCTCTGACCCGCCCATGACCAAAACCACCCCCTTTTCTGTCCACTCCACGCCGCTCGCTCACTCGACTCTGACCTCACCCCGACCTCCCTGCCCGTGGCCTCTCTCACCCACCCGCTATCGATCCCACCCTTAACCTCGACCTCGAGGCTGAGATCGACCCCCCACTCTTGGTCCCGGCGCTGACCCGTGCTGTGCTCCCACTGGTGTGCACCCTCCCACTCGCGACCTACCGCCATTCAGCGTGCCCACACCCAGCCTTGCCCAAGGTGTCCACCCTCCCCCGCCACTGCGCCGCCACTCGCCTCCAGCAATCTCGCCTGCAGCGTTGTGCGCCCGTCCACCCACATTTGCTCCGCCGCACCTCGTGTGCTCCTGCGCATGCCTCTTCTTGCTGGTACGACCCTGCCCCGTGCCTTTTCATGTATATACATATACTTTTGGCCCGTTTTTTCCCTGTTTTTACTTTTATATTCATATTTGATCACGCTGTCCATTCATAATATATGCATATTTGTTTGTGATGTCCCGAAACAGTGTGCTTGCACAATTGCAAATGTGGACCCTGAAAATTAAAAATATGTCAGGCATCCAAGAGTTTGAGTGAGTTTGGGAGAGTTTGAGAGTGCTTGGGAGAGTTTGAGAGTGTTTCCAGGCAGAGAGGGAATGTTTCAGAGTGTTTTCAAGCATGTATGGGGGTGTTTTGAATCACAGATATGAATGTTTCAGAGCATTTTCCGGCACTGTAAAACATACATAGGGCTGTTTGGAAATACATTCAAACACCCAGGCTGATTGTAAATGTTTGGGGGCACTTTTAAAATACTCATTTTGTTTGGGAGTTTGGGAGTTTGGAAGCGTTTGAGAGTTAAGTCCCTTTTTGCAGATGTTTTCAAATGTTTCCAAGCAAATGCTGATTTTGCTGATGCTCAGACTTCCGAGAGATGTACGAACTGGAGATGGAAATGTTTAAGATGGAGATGAGGTCACAGTTTGAGAAACTTGAAGCAGGGAAGGAAGAGCCTCCCAAGGCGAAACCCACCCAGGTGACGAATCTCAGCTGGCATGCGAACACGCCCAAAACCCAACCTCCGCCTAAGGCACACCCCACCCAGCCCCCCAAGGTAGACAAAGGCAAAGAGAAATCCGTGCCTGAAGTCCAGCCGAAGGAGGTCCCAGCACTGTGCGACATCCCACTGCCTGAGAACTTCAACTGGGCGGATGAAGACACTGACATCTTGATGGGTGAACCCCCCGTTGTGGACTTCGGAAAATTTGTGGGTGGCAAAGAACCCAGGTACTGAACATGAACGAAAACGACGGTTTCACGACTGTCATGCACAATAATGGAAAGGGCAAGGTCTCATATGCCAAGGCTACTGCCAACAAAGTGACTGCAGTCAGTTCAATGGATAATGGCACTCAACATCACCGGAGCCTTGCATAAGTCACCCACTGACGCACTTGACGCACATGCTGGCATTCTGCCCATCAGGCTTGAGCTGCAGAGGGCGTGCCACAGGGCAGCGATACATTTGGCCTCGGTCCCGAGTACCCACCCACTGCGGGCGTTAGTGGACAGAGAAGGGAGAAAAGTATCAGCTAAGCACAGATCCCTGCTCCATATCCTGTTCGTAATGACTGGAGTTCAAGTTGAAGACATTAGACCTAGTGAACCAAGTTCGGCCCTGCCAGACGTACTGAAGACTCTGCATGCCACGATCGCTGCGGATCGGGAGACAGCCATCAGGAAGGAGGGAGAGGATGTGGCAGAGGTGTGAATATACACAGATGGGTCGATGAAAGAAGGAGGGTAGGGGCGGCGGCGGTGTTGGTGTGTCAAGGAGCCATGACAAGAATGTTGAAGGTGTATCTAGGGGAGGACAGCGAGCATGAGGTCTACAAGGCGGAAGTAGTTGGACTGCAGTTGGGGCTCAGGTTGTTGGAGACGGAGAGGAGGCGCGTCAAAACTGCGTCCATTTATATTGACAATCAGGCAGTCTTAAGGACCTTGCAATCGGGGAGGACAAAGCAACTATCATACATGTTCGCTGATCTAGGACTCCTGGCAGATAGAGTGCACAGCAGGCACAGAACGATCAAGATCACCATGAGGTGGATACTGGGACACGAAGGAGTGGAGGGGAACGAGAGGGCAGATGAAGAGGCGCGGAACGCGGGAGAAGGAAATAGCAGCACCAAGGTGGACTTACTGAAGACACTTAGACGGCCCGTTCCAACCAACCCCACGGCAGTGAAACGCACCCAACAGAACACACTCCTGAAGAGATGGCGAGACGAGTTCGAGGAAACACCGCAGAGGGAGTGAATGGAGCAACTGGCCCGACCTTCCCGTCCCTCTCCTTTTTTGACCCAGCAAGGGGCCTCCCCAGACACAGCTTCACGACGTTGGTCCAACTGCGACTCGAACACTTCCCACTAGCGGCGTACCTTCACTGGTTCAAGAAAGCAGAGTCACCAACCTGCCCACACTGCGGCATTCGGGCAGAAATGGTATTCCACATGTTGTTGGGATGTGTAGCACATGCCAGGGCAAGAGCAGAGAGGGACTGGGCGTTGGGGGCAGCCTCCTGCTCGTAAAAGGCGCTCCTGACTCCAGGACCAGCGACACCACATGTCATGTGATACCTGGAAGACATCGGAAAGCTGAAAGGTGCGAACAGAGATGAAGCGAGGAGGTGAGAGGACCAGAGGGAAAAAAGGAAACACAACGTGAAAGTACTACTCTGCAAGGAGAACCCGAATGATGATGCACTGCATCACATAATAGACCAGAACCCATCCTGTTGTGAGTTCACTTCGCTCACCCCCAACCTTTCTCGTGGCTTGCCCGCCTCGCCACCGGCCTTGGGCCACGTAGGCTGCCTTCGCTTCTTCTTCGCCTCAGACTTGGTGCACGCGCCATTCACGGCTGCGCTTTGTATGACTCACGGGTACGCGCATCCTGTGCTGACGCTGTGCCTGCAGTATCCGCTGTATGACTCGACCCTTAGATAGCAGTATATATACAGCAGTGCGCAACCCTGGATTCTCCAGCTTGCTACACCTTGCCTTGCTCACTTCGAGAGCTCCTTAGCGGGACTCCTCAGTCTGGCCGTCATAGTCGACCACTTTGTCCTCGTACTACAGCGTACTCCTTCGAACACTCTTAGTCTACTCGGCCTTAGTCTTCATTTAGTCCTCATTTCCTCTACCACATGCCGATTAGCCATGAGACCATGCTTCGTATCACCACCTCCACCTTCGCAGCTCCGTCACTTGCATCTTGCTAGGTCGTGACATTGTGTAGCAAGCTTCCACATGCGAACCTGGAGCTAACACCGTGGTCATCTTATCACCCAAGGAAGTCCCCCTCAACATGTCGCAGCAAGGATCCCGCCCGGGATCAGTCCACAGCCACCAGACACAATACCAAACCCGACTACAGTCCGCCCTTGGAGGGGACTTCTCAAGAACCAGGGGATCAACCCCAACGACACCCACAGAACAGGACATCACAGACAGGGAACAACGCACCCAATCAAGGAACTCCCAGTGATCAATGCTGGGAGGATTAGCAGAAGAGGAAGAAGAACCCACCATCGTCATGGAGGATGTCCCCCAACCAGAACCAGAAGAATCAGAGGAGCCTCCCATGGTACGAGTATTCCCCCAACCAAATATCGGTCCCGAACAAGAAATGGCGGTGGGTGCGGGATCAGTCCTCATCGAACCCGAACCTAGCAATGAGGGCAGCAAATATCGATACCATCCCCTTGTGGGGCGAATCCCTGTACGTTCAAGAAGAGGAACTCCAAGGGCTACGCCAAGAAGAGCCTCCCAACCCCTTCCTAGACAACAGGAGGATGAGCGCAACCCAGTTCCGCCACAGCCTCAACCGGCCGCACATCTTCCCGCCAACCCTGAGCCCGACCTTCCAGAACCAGTGGCAGTGGCCCCACCCCAGTACCAACCACCAGCGCAACCCCTTGCACACCCCCAAGTAGAAGAACCCCACTCCGACCCGCAAGCCGACCCCGGCTTCCAGAACATCATCCTGGCCCTACGAGCAGCAATGCAGCCCCTCCTACCAGAAATCGCCCAGCGGATCCAGGAAGAAATCGACATAGAAGAAATAGAGGATGGGGTAGATCGCATCTGAAGACGGCTGGAGGACTTCGCCGAAGGAGCCACCAACCTAAACCAGCGAATAACCGAGATCGAACACAATCTGGTTCAGGTGGTAAACAACAGTTACGAGGCTCACCAAGAGGCACAACGTGCCAAAACAGCAATTAACCAAACGCCAGCATGGGTCAATGACCGCTTAAGAGGAAACAAGGAAGTCCTCAAAGTCATCAAAGAAATATGAGAGGAAAGCAGCACGACAATAACCATAATCCAGGCGCTGGATGATTGAGTAACCACCCTCGACGAGAAAATAGACCAAGTCTCAACAAAGACTCTCCTGGCAGGAGCCCCCCAATCCACACGCTGGGATATTCCACCACCTCATAGATCCCCCTCACCCCCCGGCTCCCCAGACCACCGCTCTCGATCCAGAACTCCGCAACAAGAACGGCGCCAATGATCCAGGTCCCCTGAAACCAAACGAATCCCAAAAGGGGCAAAGGCAAAGAAACCAGAGGCCTTCGAAGGAAAAAGGAAGGACGACGAGGCCGAGCTCTTCCTAATGAGGACAGAAGTTTACTTCAGGGACTACCACAACGCCTTCACAGATGAAAAGAAAATCTCCACCACTCTGGTAAACATGAAGGAGGGCCCAGCCTCCCGATGGGCAAAACCCTTACTTAGGAAGCTCCTAGATGGGGTGGACCATGAGGCACTACGCTCCTGGGACAGCTTCAAAAAGGCCTTCCTCCTCGCCTTCGGGGATCCAATCAGAAAGGATCGTGCCATAGAAAGCATCCAAAAACTCACCCCGATCCGTGTCCGAATACGCATCCCAGTTCCGAACGCTTATGGAAGATTTAGATTGGGACAACAAAGCACTAATCGATCGGTTCAAAGGAGGGCTCAAGGATAACGTCAAGAAGGAATTATTATGCATGACTATACCACAGGACGTTTCCCGCCTAACCCTAGAAGAATGGATCGAATACGCCACCAAAACAGACAACATCCTCTATGCCACCCGAAGCACCAAGGAAGCCATCAAAGGAAAAGCCAACACAACTCCCGAAAAGCGAACAACAACCACAGCGAACACGCCCAAAAGGGTTTCACAGGCAGTCATCGACAGGTGCAAAAAGGAAGGATGGTGTATCAAGTGTGGCCGCAAGAGCCATATGATCAAGGAATGTCGATCAAAATGGAGCGAGGAAGACCAAGGGGACAAGGAACCAGTCAAAGGAAAGGAGGCCCAGATCGAGGAGATTAAGGAGGACAACTCCACCTCGTCGGAATCGGAAAACTAAAGCAGCCTACTGAACCCATGTCTGTAGGCAAGAATACCTGAGATTGTGATCATGTATATTACCTCAAGAAGTCCAATAACGACCCCAATTGCTACATCACGATCAAAGGAATCACGGAACCCACCTTAACACTCATTGACTCTGGCTCCTCCCAAAATTTCTTAGACATATCCTACGCCCGAAAAAATCACATTCCCCTCATTGAACTTTCACACCCTCGCACAGTCATCGCCATTGACGGGAACGAAACAGCACAGAAGATCCGCTTCCGAGCAAGCCTTAACTTCACCCTGGAAGAAAGAAGCTTTAAAGGGTGGTTCTATGTAATGCCTCTCGGAGATACTCAGGCCATCCTAGGACAAGAATGGCTAACTGAACACGACCCTGATATCTCGTGGAAAACCATGGAAATCAAGTTCCGAAATGAAAGGGGAAGGGCAGCCGAGGAAAAAGACAATACCCCTATACCACCCGAGTACAAAGACTTCGCCGATGTCTTTGACGCCGACAAATTCAAGGAACTACCCCCTCATCGACCCCACGATTGCACCATCCCCTTTAGGGAAGGTGCCGAACTACCCAAACTGGCCAAACCGGCCAAACCCTATCCCATGTCTCCAGATCAGGCCAGGCAGCTTCGAGAATTCTTAGAACAAGAACTCAGGGACGGAAAAATACGCCCGAGCAAATCAAGTATCGTGGCCCCCTGCTTTTATGTCAAAAAACAAGATGGCTCCCTATGGCGCGTCACGAATTACCGAAAAATCAATGACATTACGATCAGCGACCAATTCCCCATCCCCCTGCCAGAAGATCTCATCGAACAACTCCGCAACGCCAAGGTGTTCACCAATCTAGACCTCAGGTGGGGATATAACAACGTCCGCATCAAGGAAGGGGATGAATGGAAGACAGCCTTCCGAACAAAGGATGGGCTATTCGAATATGGTGTGATGCCCTTGGGCCTAAAAAATGCCCCAAGTATCTTTCAGCGATTCATGAACGACCTATTAGCCGACTTTCGGGGGGTTTTCGTCATCGTATACCTAGACGACATCCTAATTTTCTCCCAAAACGATGAGGAACACACTCAGCACGTCCGTCAAGTCCTGGAAAGGCTCAGGCAAAACCACCTCTTTGTGAGGCCCAAGAAGTGTCGCTTCAGGGTTAACACCATGGACTATGTCAGGCTTATGATCACCCCAGAAGGAATCTCTATGGAGCAGGGAAAGGTCAAAGACGTTCTCGAATGGCCAGAACCCAAAACGGTTAAACAGGTTCAAGCCTTCCTGGGATTTTGCAACTTCTACAGGAGATTCATCCCAGACTTCAGTACTATCACCCGGCCTCTTCACGACCTAACCCAGAAAGGGAAAGCGTGGAAATGGGAAGGAAAAGAACAGGAGGCTTTCCAGCAAATCAAGGAGGCCATTTCCAAGGAACCCGTACTCGCACATCCGAATCCAAACCAACCCTACATCCTGGAAACTGATGCCTCGGGGGTGGCAATGGGAGCAGTCCTCAGTCAACGGAAAGAGGACGGAAAATTGCACCCCCTTGCCTTCATGTCGAAAAGCTTCAACCTGGCCCAACGAAATTATGATACTTACAACAAGGAACTTCTCGCTATTGTCGAAGCATTGAAACATTGGCGACTATACCTCAAGGATACCAAGGAGCCCATCACAATCTACACCGATCATCGCAACCTCCAATATTGGAAGGAGGCATGACCCATGGACCGAAAACATGCACGATGGTACCTCGAGCTTGCATCTTTCAATTTCATTATCGTCTATCGACCAGGGAAGCAATCACAAAAACCCGATGCCCTGTCGAGAAGATCGGATCATGAGGACATCCCAAATCAGGAACAGGTCATGATCAAAGAAGAACTCTTTCAGGGTTTTAAAGTCGATATAGGCCAAGACGACCTCCTCACCAGAATTCAAGAGGGACAAGCCCAAGATGAAGAGCTCGAACTAGTCTTAACAAACGCTCAACAGAAAGACAAACTCCCGCCCAGTGTGCAGAAGCAATTCCGAAGATACAAATGGAAAGAGGGACTTCTTTGGTACGACAACGCCATCATAATCCCGAAGGACCCGGAAATTAAGAAAGCCCTACTCTGGGAGTGCCACGACACCCCACTTGCAGGCCATCAGGGGTGAGAACAAACACTCGAGTTGGTCAAACGCCGTTTCTACTGGCCTGGGATGACACAAGAAGTCCACGCCTATGTGGATAATTGTCGAACCTGTATCGAATCCAAACGCACGGGCACAAGGGCTCCACCAAAGAACATGGAAGTACCAGAGCGACCCTGGCAGCAGATCAATTACGACTTCATCGTAAAGCTACCCCCTTCCCAAGGGTTCGACAGTATCCTAGTAGTGGTAGACCGCTTCTCAAAACAAGCCCACTTTATACCCTGTAACAAATCCATTGAGGCAGAAGGGGTGGTGGACATCTTCATCAAAGAAGTCTTCAAGCACCATGGGTTGCCGGAGGTCACTATTTCTGATAGGGGACCAACCTTCAACAGTCACTTCCTGAGGGCCCTGTACAAACGCCTACAGATCGAGCCCTGCCTCTCTGCGGCCTATCACCCTCAAACTGACGGACTGGCAGAACGCACGAACCAATGGCTTGAAAATTATCTCCGAAGCTTCTGCAACTTCGAACAGGACGACTGGGTCAAGTGGCTCCCCATTGCAGAATTCTGCCACAATAACCACGTAAATGCCTCCACCGGACAAACAGCCTTTGAAACCCTCTATGGACAGGACCCGACTTGGGATATCAGTCACCACCAAAGCAACAACCCAAGGGCAAATGATATTGCAAATCACATGAAGGAGGTCTGGGATGAAGCTAGGGCAAAGATGGAACTAAGGACCAAAAACCAGCCCAAGCCACCCAGCTTGGAAGTAGGGGATCAAGTCTGGCTCAACACGAGAAACATCAAAATGAAGAGACCCTCAAAGAAGCTGGACTGGAAAAACACAGGGCCATTCCGAGTCACCAAGAAAATTTCCTCCCACGCCTACAAGTTGGAACTTCCGAAATCCATGCGCATTCATAATGTCTTCCATATCGATCTCCTTACCCCGTATAAGGAAGACCCCTTCCATCGGGTGTGACCCTGGCCGCCGCCGATAGTAATGGAAGAAGGGGAAGAAGAATACCGCGTGGAGGAGATCATGGACTGGCAAGAAACAAAGGAAGGACTATGGTATGAGATCAAGTGGGAAGGCTATGACTCAAGCAAGAACATGTGGGAGCGGGCTGAAAAATTTGGGGAACTTGGAGAGGTAATGGGTCATTTCCTCAGAAAGTACCCATCGGCGCCCGTACCCAAGAACTATAAAAGGGAAAGGGGAAGGGCCAGTAGTGACAGCATCCCAGGTACCACCACCACCACCACCACCTCTACCTCACTCTCGCAATGGTCGCCGTCAAGCCCTCCGCCACTGCCAAGTACCTCGCCAAGGGGGGAAGGTGCGATACCCAGGCCCCCACCAACAAGGCAGACGCCCCCCGAAGGACCGAGCCCTGGGGCCCCCGGGTCATCTCTGTCGACCAGGAGGGCCCCCTCTTCCGAGTGCAGGAGGTTGCCGACGCCGCCCCCAGGGGGATCAGCAAGTACATCTGGGACTTGCGACGCATCACCAATGTCAAGGAGGTGTTGCAGTATGCCAAGGAGCTGGACCTGGACGTCAAGCTCATATACATCCCCCTGCACGAGCGGTGGGGATGTCACTGGGCCGGAAGCACCTACCACCACCCCCAGCATGGCCCCCTGCAGTGGGTGGGGGACAGCCCCTGACCTGACACCAACTGGCTCAGGACCAAGGCCAAGCTCTACGCCGCCCGAGGATGCATGGTGGACTCCATCTACGGGGCGGTCAAAAAGTCCAAGGGGCAGTACCCTGACATCAAGTGGAGGGCCGACGGGACTTGGTGGGTCCGCACCGACCGAGCCCAGAATGGGTCGAAGACGTGGTTGCCAAGTGGAAGACGGAGACCCTGGTCTCCTACCACGACGTGATTGAAAGGATCCCAGCCAGGCGCATCTGGATGCGGGCTGTCGAGGGGAAGATGTCGAGCATCCAGCTCATGGAATGGTTCGACCAGCACACCTGGGACTTCCAGAAGAACAAGGAGGGAGAATGGGTCTTCACCGAGTAACGGCATGGACACGAGTTTGGGCTCCCTAGTGTAGAGGGTAACCAGTCGTTGCTACCATGCGCCCCAGTTAAGGTAGCCTCCCAAAAGGGGAGATGTATTTAGAACATTTTGTCTTCTCTTTTTTTGTTTTGTTTTGTTTCTTTCTTTTCAGGCTTGGTGCCCGTCCTCTCCTTTGGATGGTCACTTTTGGGGGGGGAATGTTGTGAGTTCACTTCGCTCACCCCCAACTTTTCTCATGGCTTGCCCGCCTCGCCACTGGCCTTGGGCCACGTAGGCTGCCTTCGCTTCTTCTTTGCCTCGGACTTGGTGCACGTGCCATTCACAGCTGCGCTTTGTATGACTCACGGGTACTGTCACGACCTAGCGAGATGTGACGAGGCGACGAAGTCGCGAAGGTGGAGGTGGTGAAACGAAGAGTGGTCTCGTGGCTGTTCGACGTAGGGCAGAGGACGTTGAGGTAATGTGAAGGCTAATACTGAGTAGGCTAAGAGTATTCGAAGGTGTACGTTGTAGTACAGGGACGGAGTGGTCGACTGTGACGGCCACGCTGGTGTGTCTCGCTAAGGAGCTCTCGAAGTAGGTGAGCAAGACGAGGTGTAGCAAGCTGGAGGACCCAGGCTTGCGCACCGTTGTATATATACTGCTATCTAAGAGCCGAGTCATACAACGGGAGCTGCGGGCGCAGTGTCGGTACAGGACACGCATACCCATGAGTCATACAAAGCGCAGCCGTGAATGGCGTGTACACCGAGTCGAGAACCGAGAAGAGTGGCAGCCCACGCGGCCTACAGCCGGAGGCAGAGCAGGCAAGCCACGAGAAAAGATGGGGGTGAGTGAAGCGAACTCACAACAGGTACGCACATCCTGTGCTGACGCTGCGCCTGCAGTTTCCGCTGTATGACTCGACCCTTAGATAGCAGTATATATACAGTGGTGCGCAACCCTGGATTCTCCAGCTTGCTACACCTTGTCTTGCTCACTTCGAGAGCTCCTTAGCGGGACTCCTCAGTCTGGCCATCATAGTCGACCACTTCGTCCTCGTACTACAGCGTACTCCTTCGAACACTCTTAGTCTACTCAGCCTTAGTCTTCATTTAGTCCTCATTTCCTCTACCACATGCCGATTAGCCACGAGACCACACTTCGTATCGCCACCTCCACCTTCACAGCTCCATCACTTCATCGCGTCTCGCTAGGTCATGACACATCCCAATACCACCTTTGGCGCTGACATTCGGACAAGTATGAAAGGGATGGACACCCAGTGAACACAAAATGCATGGGTCCCTGGGAGCACTAAAACAGCTGGTCGGCTGGACACTCAGGGGGCATAGGCTCGTCGAGTGGGCATTGCTATGGGGGTAAAGTTTGGATAGGGCTGTGGGGCCGACGATGGGGCAGAGAGGACAGTTTTTCATTCCCACTCGCGTGTAGTGACTGTCATACATAGCCTTTCAGTTGCATTGACAGAATAAACATGGTGTTGTGAGCTCGCTCCGCTCACCCCCAACAGTTCTCGTGGCTCGCCCGCCTCGCCACCGGCCTTAGGCCGCGTAGGCCTTGCCGCTTCTCGTTCTCTGACTCGGTGTACACGCCATGCACGGCTGCGCCTTTGTATGACTCAGGGGTACGCGCGTCTCGTGCCGACGCTGCGCCCGCAGTTACCACTGTATGACTCGTTACTCTTGCCTTAGTATAAATACAGTGGTGCGCAAGCCTGGATTCTCCAGCTTGCTACACCTTGTCTCGCTCACTTACTTCGAGAGCTCCTTAGCGGGACTCATCAGCCTGGCCGTCACAGTCGACCACTTCGTCTCTTTACTCCAGCGCACACCTTCGAACACCCTTAGTATACT
>WSLN01000493.1:0-14059 GCA_019677355.1 Ceratobasidium sp. 370
CAACCTTGCGTCGACCTACCGGAAACAGGGTCGGTGGGACGAGGCAGAAGCACTGCAGGTGCAGGTGCTAGATGCAACGAAGCAAGCGCTTGGCGAGCTGCACCCCGACACACTCACCAGTATGAAAAACCTTGGGCGAACCTACCACAAACAGGGCAAACGGGGCGAGGCAGAAGCGTTACTATCACAGGTGGTGGCTACTAGCAAGCGAGTGTTTGGTGAGAGCCATCGCTCTACGCTGCGCTCTATGAAAGCTCTCGCTTCCACCTATCGAAAGCAAGGGCGGCGACGCAGGGGGGAACTCGAGACACTGGAGGCAGAGATAAAGAGGTTGGGAGCGAAGTAACAAACCCCATTTGACGTTGGATGAGCCTAGGTTATCTGTTGTCCTCTGGCTGTGCAGCATGTTGTGCGGCTATCCATCATTTTTGAGATTCTTGAACGTTGTGTTTCCCTCTTTTACGACGAGGCAATGGTGGTGTTATGAGTTTGTCAAACGTATTTTGCAAGCATGTATGCGCGTACGTCTCTATCGCCTGTAGTTTCTGTCTCCTTTTCACCTGAAGCCGTTTTGTCGAATGGCATTTGTTTGACTGTCTCGGAAGAAATTCACAGATCACTACGGTCCACCTGGAGCATCCAACGCACGGAGCGAATGTTCTAACACACCAACAGATTTCAAACACCCGTCAAGCGGGTTCAGGAATCAATTGCACAAAAAAAAGCTACAACAATGCAAAAACAGCCTATGCAATGCGCTCCTCCACTCTACCGTAGCTCCTCTTCCTTCTCCCCTACACTAGGGCCGTACAACGACCAGAGGAAAAAGAAAAAACCCGAGTATCATCACCGATGATCCGTTACCGGAAAGAAAGACTACACCGGCGCGTGACCGAGCTTAACCTAACCATGAGGCAGGATTTGTATGCACTCGATATGTGACAGATGTCTATTCATGCGTGTCAACCTGTTCCTGCTATGCGGATCAACGGCCAAAAACAACGCCAATCAGCCTTGAATTTCACCTGTCGGGTCCCCAACATCGGGGTGTTGTTTGACATGACAGGAGCGCAACAATGGGCGAGTGCCTTGGGGGCATGTGAGTTGCGGGCTTAGGCGGATATTTAGACGATATGTATACTTCATTATTACGGTATAAAAGCCTTGTCTCGTGCTACACAAAATCTTACTCTCGGCTGGCTATTTGTTCGATATAACAGGACCTTGTACGTATTACCGCCACGCTTCCTCGGCGTTCCCTTGTTGGCCCTCGTTTTCACTTGAACCACCATCGTACACCGTCCCCCCCTCCTCTGTTTCGTGTGTTCAAGCTCCAACATGCCCAAAAGCACGCCTGAAAATGGTAAGCCGACGTTTCTTAACAAATAGGCAAGCGCTGAAATTTTTGTTTTAGGACTCGAGTTTGTCAACCTCGTCGGTTCGCAGTATCAGTGCACAATCTGCTGCTCGAATCGAGGCTCAATGCTAGAACTAATGACGCGCGCTAAGATATTAACCCATGTTGCGAGGTAGACTCACACAATTCGGGCTGAGCACGAGAAGTTGTGACTTTTGACAGTGAAACAGCGTGAGGAGGAAGAACAAGCTGTACGTGGACTGATATTCTTCTCCCATGCTCAAAATACACTCACACGCGACCCAGACCCGCCTGAATGTCCCGTCATTATCAGTAAACGACAACGACCCATTGTCCTCGCAAGACGTTTCCGATGTAGATGCGGACGTGAATTCCTCCGTATCCGACACTCTTCCTCCTGGCCTGCTCCCACCACCTCCCGAGGTACAACTTGTTTTTGCCGCACCCTTTGATGAGGATAGCTACGGTCAATACGCGTTCGATCCCGACTTTTTCCCTAAGCCCGGTTTGTTTGATTCTGCACAGTGTGAGTGGGGTTTTAACCCTGCCCACGTTCTGTACTCACGCAATGTTCACAGCAACTCATACTCCGTCGACGAAATCACATCCTGCTGATCCAGGCTGGGCGCCATACCCGGACAGAGCCGTACACTCATTTTAATTGGCCGTTATAGTGCTTATCTGACGTATTTATATAGCATCTTTTGACCCATTCATTGTTCAACACCCCTCATATCCGCTTCTCCGTCGAACAGCAGCAGGCAATCCTTGAGTGGGCGAATGCAATGGGTACACTGGATGTTCCAACGATGTATTCACTCGAGAAATGCCAGGAGGGGATGAGACAGATGGTCGGCGATGCTTCGAGTATGTACCGGACACCAACGGGGAGCATTTTTTATTTAAATTCTATTAACGCTGTGGTTCAACAGGTTTGTTTGACTCCGTTCACCATGTATCATATTTCATCATGGAACACTGATTAAATTGGAAGGATTTTTCAAACCGAGATGTACGGGCACATATGGAGTTTTACCCCGAAGATGCAGGCAACCATTCGTCGGAAATTTGGCACGGTGAAAAACTCGTGCAGGGTCATAACCAGAAGCAGCTTACACCAATGGCCACACACGGCAACAACACTTATTTCGTGGACGAGGTTTGTGAGTTAGCTGATGGGTCGACATTTATACCGGATATGTTCTTACGCCGGGAGGGGGGCATGTGGGCACGCGGGTGTCACATTACCCAAGATAATGTGAGTCCCAATTACTATCTTCTATCACGAGTGCGCTTATGGTTTCCGTTTTGTCTTCCAAAGCTTGAGTCAAATGCTGGCAGCTTTGCAAAGTGCTCCGAGCGTGTTCTGAAGCCACTTTCAGAATTCCGCTGCACTTGCATCGAGCTGCACTCAGTGTTTCCAAATGGCATTAACATACGAAACTCGGGTGAGTTTCCGGTCCTTTCTATACCCTATCCTATTAACTTTATGGTTTCTTTCCTGGTCTAGACAATACGGTCTTGTGTAATGATTTAGCACCAAATCCTCTATGTGCATTGGCGGCTGGGCGGCCGATATATTGTGTTCCGTTCATCGTGTTTGTTGACGATGTATCGGGGAACAAGAGCAACGTCGGCAAAAAGTGCGGGGGCTCACAAGCCTGGCAGTTGCTCGTTCAGGCTAGCTATCCCGGAGCAACACTCACGAGCGCATGACTTGTGCTCACAAGGGTTCACGAGCGTTCATGAGCGATTGACTTATGCTCATGAGCATTCGTGAGCACTCGCGAGCACTCATGAGCTCGAGCAATGTGCTCCGGAACGCTCCGGAGTGCTAGCTATACGGGTGCATAACTTGTCACGCTTGTCGTCTTGTGAGCGCTCGTGACGGCTTATGAGCACTGGCGGATTTGGTCGAGAAGCAGTGGAACAAGCACTGGTGCTGCTACATTTCCAATGCTTTGCTTCCCCATGAGGAATTTAATCGGCGTAAAAACATACGCTTCATGTGTACAAGCCAGCATGCTACACCGATGGAGATGTTAGATGGTGTCTGCTCGAACTTTTCGTGCATGTCTACCATTTTTGTATGATGATGTGCTAACTCATTGTCCAGGGATGCGTTTGAGAACATGGTGCCTGTGTGGGATGCTTTGGAACAGCGAGAGGTGCTCGTGTGCCCATATATCCTCTTCCTTCCTGCTGACAATCCAATGCAGGCAGAGGAGTGTAGCTCAACCGGCTTGCGGTCAAACGTTTTCTGCCGTACTTGCAAAGTCGGTGGCTCACAGAAACACAAGCAGTCGGATGATGGGTATTCAGAATTGTTCCAGGTGAGTATGCTTGATCGCTTGGTTTTGTCTGTTAAATGTATGCACTTTGTTTTGCAGGTGTCAGAGTTCCGTACAGCCAGCGATACAGTACGGCTCATCCATGAGCAATACGAAATCACATTCACCTCCACAGCCGTCGACAACCTGACCTCTTTTCAACGAAGCTATGGGGTCAAAGACTCAATCGCCCAACCAATTCTCGAGCGGATCATGAAGCGTCGCCAGGAGCTCCAAAGAGCAAATCGGCGGGCACCGATGTCTGAAATCACACAACAGCTACGAACTGAATTCTCTGCCGTATCGACGTGTTTGAATATGAACCCGCTGCTCAGTGTCGAAGGTATGTTCCAAATATAACCGGAACAGGTGCTATTATGCTAATGTATGTTTATTTAATTGTAGGACTAGATATCCACATTGATACGCCAACTGAGATACTTCACACCCTGTTGCTTGGTATCGCCAAGTATCTCTGGGTTGAAGCTGTACACGCGATGGACAAGAATAAGCAGTTTGATCTTTTCTGCACTCGATTGCGTTCTGTGTCTGTTGCAGGCATCAACAGCGACTGACCAATGCCAAGTTACATCTGCACAAACCGAGGAAGTTTGACAGGAAAACACTTCAAAACCCTTGTACAGACAAGCACGTTCTGTTTTTACGATTTAATCCCTGATGCGTTGTATGCTGCTTGGGCTTCGCTAAGTCGACTTGCAGTACTTGCATGGTACTCAGTTATTGACAATTTACCTGCATACATCATAAGCATATATTCATATTCACTGAAGTGAGAGACTTATTTCCTGTGTTTAGACCGAGCTCGAGCAAGCCATTCAAGCCCTATTACACGATCTAGCTAAATGCGCTCCACAACTGCTAGTCGACAAGGGCAAGGTCCATTTACTTGTCCATATGCCCTTTTTCGTACTTCGCTTTGGGCCATTGCTCGGGCCAGACACCGAGCGCTACGAATCGTTCAACAGTGTGTTCCGTGAATGCTCAATCCACAGCAATCGGCAAGCACCCAGTCGCGATATTGCGGCAAAGTTTGCTGCATTTGACCGCACACGCCATGTTGCCCCAGGCGGGTGCTGGTTTAATCGTGAAACCAAGACTTGGCAGCGAGCGGGCCCCCATGTTCTGGCTCTGGCACAAAGCAGCTTGTTCTTGCGCAAGATACTTGGATCCAAAGATCCTGCCGTAAAGCCACCAGGTCAGTGTAATCATTTAGCCACTTATATATGTACTAACCACGTGGTATCTTCTCAGGCTCGGTGGTTGTACCTTCTAAATCTCCAATTACCACTTGGGCGAACACAAAGCTTTTGCCATTTGCATGCCCACCCAGGCTAAATCAGGACTCTCCAATGCGACTTGCTGCGACATTCAAGACGCAGTGTGGAGATACTGCATCATCTGGAAGTCACATAGCGTTCCGGCCAATTGACAGCGAGGTAAGTGCAGACAGGCGTTAATAACACAATATATTAACCTATGAACCATGCACAATACAGCCAGACTCCCAGCTAATGTTAGGTCGCGTTCACGAGATTTGGGCCACGCAAAGTGGAAGCGGCCCACCTTGTGTGTTACTGTATCCATTCGACTGGGTTCCAGATGACTCCACGCTGAATATGCCAGCTGTTCAGCTACGAGGTGATTTGGTCTTTACAACGGTTTCAGTGAGTAAATATGTTTGCTATAGTGATAAAATGACACTATAGTATTCCGAATACTTAGAACGTCCACGGAGTTATCAACTTACAACATCGATGCGCATCCACAGGCTGCAAAGATACTGGGCATGTTACTGTTCGTCAGGAGCGACAGGACACGGACGTGACTCAAAAAGCAATCAAACACACTGATGACACAAACTTTTTGGTCAACATCCACTCAATGCACAATTACATGCTGATCAGGAAGCTTCTCAGTGGCCGTTTCGATTTACAAATCCAACTTGGAGAACCTACAGTGAACAGAGCAATGCGAAACAAGGCTGCACTTCGAGTACATGAACTACGGCAGTGTAAAGAAGCTACAGGTGAGTGACCTGTACCTAATGTAACTTCTGACTGTATTATGCCATGCAGAAGAGAGTGTTGCGGAGGCCGCATTGAGTGCTGAGGGCTTGGGCACTGGGTGCAAGAAGCGTAAGCGTGTAGAGAGATCTAGCGCTGCGACACAAAGCCACAGTGCCACAGCCGCAGCAGGAGCAGGGACCTCGACCCAAAACTCAAGTGTCTCGAATGTTGAGGGTCTTCATGGCCAACCACCAGCTGCGCACCACAATGACAGGGTGTATGCGCCTCCCATCTATCCTGGAGGTAAGTCCGATGACATATCTTCAAGTGTTTGCGCATATACTTACATATTCTCAAGTGCTTCCACCTGGATGGCATCCAATCTGGAGCTTTGAGCACGGGAAATTTTATTTCCATCAGCTCCAGACAGGTGTGACAACGTGGGAGGTTCCCACATGGCCGTTTGGGTCTGTTTAATTTTGGGCCTGCCAAACCTGTCGCGTTGCCCCAACGCATGACTTGTTTGTCAAGTGCCAGTGCTGTCAACCCAACATGAAAAGGCCCGACCCAGCCAACTCCCCCTCTTCACACCCACTACACTCGTTTCAACTCGCTCAGAATTTTCCCTCTTTTTTTCGCATTTTTCCCTCCAGTTTCGCACTTTCGTTGCCCCTCCAATGCCAGTGCTCGAGCAACTCATCGACGACGACATCTTTAATGGCGAGCCGAACCAGGCCCCAGCTGGTCAAGGTGGAGGTCCAAGCGTTGCTCCAAACTCAGATGACGACGCATCAAGTGAATTGAACGCCAACGGACGATGGGGCCGCAGCGACTCCGAGCTAGACCCCGAAGAAGCTGCTCGCCTTGCGCGTCATGCTTTCATGGACACTCTCATGGATACACTCAATATTCGTGGCCCTGCTCGAGAACAAGGGTGGCACTTTGCCGATGTGAGTTAAACCACAGCTTATATTCAACCAATAACACATGCTAATACCCATAAAGCTCGATCCCAGCCACCAAAACATGTACATGTTCACCTTCGTTCTGGCTCACCGGCACCAGGTCGATAACCAGGCTGCAAGTGACTTCTTACGCAGCGACATTTATGAGGTGCGTCAATGTTTTCCTGTAGATGTATTCAAAATCCCACTAACTGGGCTCCACATAGACACATGTTGTTGGCCATATTAGGGTTGCCATGCTCCTTCCATGGGTGTGCGACTACGTCAAATTGTTCACTGAAACCTTAGTGGTATGTTAATACCTATAGCGACCCGAGTACCCGTTGACTCACATGATGCATAGAACAATATCCTCCAGAACCCGGAGGCGTGGAGGATCCCAGAGCACATCATCACTCAAACTGAGCAACAGCAACATTTCATTGGCGAAGTCAAGATTAAGACCACACAAGTACACTCCCAGAATAAGATCTCAGTGAGTTTTAGATTAAAGAAAGCGAATTTAAGCTGACACACAACAATAGATGTACCGTATGCATGGAAAGGGTGTGGATATCAACGAGATGGCGCGAACACTCGCATCACGTGGAATGGTTATCACAGAGGCCCACCATGCACGTCTGACTTGGATCGTAAGTACATTATTCTACATCCTACATCCATTTAACTTACATTTGGCTGGCAGATGCTGGCTAGCGTGGAGTTCGACGAGCTTGTTGAGCAGAAGGAGCAGGCTCGTACCAAGTTCTGGGAGTGGATTGGAAGCCAGGTCCTCGAGCTCAAGAAGAGGATCCAGAATGATGCCCGCCTTACCACCAACGCCCAGCATCGTACCTCCCTAGCTCGGTATATATACTTCATTTCCATCCCTCTCACTCGCTAATCTCCAATCTCCAGTGTGTTCAACCACGCTCTTGCCAAGCACCGTGATCAATTCACACCACAAGTTCCAGTCGAGCCACCCCAAGTTCTGCCTGGATGGCAGGAAACCCTTGAGGTGTCGCTTAACATGGGAGCTGCTATTTGAATCGCAATTGCGATCATTTTTTTCAATTTTTTCATTGCTTGATCCTCTCCCCTCCCCGCTCGCCTGCACTTTCGATTGTTCAAATGATTTGTCGGCACCGTTCGATGCGTGCTCACGCGCATGACCTGTTCAACCAGGCGCGAACATTAGCTGCTTTTGATACACTCGTTTATAGCCTGGTTTATATACGTTGTAATTTCATTTGGGAGCAATCAAATATGACCGTATTCGCCTCAACCACTGAACATCAATTATGTTACATTTGCTTGAGACTCGATTCACAACTTTCAAATGTTGGAAAGATTATGCCCACCCCAGGTGAGATCCCTAACTCTTAAACATCGGTATGACTATATTCACTCGACATATTTTCTCTAACTCTTAAACATCGATGAGGTTGTACTCCGCCAATGCATGTAGCTGAGTACAAATATAGTCGCCCCCCATTGTTTATATCCCATGGGATCCTTGAGTTCATGCCACTCAAGTCCTAATATCCTGTAGCCGTGTCTTCCTTGTATTTACAATGTCTCAGTTCTTATGTTTCTCAGGTATCCTACACTCGCGTGCCTCATATCTTCCTATCCTTATTTTGTGAATGTACAGGACACATTTGTATGCTATAACCCCTGTTATGTTTGATTCTTACTGTGGAGACCTTGAGCCAGCATTTGGGCGACCATATACCACAAATATTCTTACCGTATAGCATCGTTAACTGATCACTTATATGGGCACTATGATCCTGAAAACGTAGTTCAAACTTCTATGTTTCTGCGATAACGATCCTTGCTCATTGTGTCTATACCAGATTTTTATGTCACAAATGTTTGTGTTTAAACGTGGTTAGGTTAAGCTCGGTCACGCACCGGTGTAGCCCAGCGTAGTAAAACGAAACCCTGTCATCAGGAAGAAAGCCAAAGCGAGAAAAGATTGTATGTGTAAATGAGAGCGTGAGTTCGGCTTGGAATCACGAGTTCAATGCAGGAGGGGAGGGGGGGAGTAGCCCAGGAAATGCAATTTAGGAGAGAACTTGTCGTGCAAAAGCTGAGGGACCATGACGCGTTTACTCAGTCTCGAGCACAGCGAGCGAAATGTCAGCAAAGTACACTTTTTGATCTTTGGGCGACGCCCAGCTGCCATCAGAGCCGCCAAAGAAGCTCTGGATCATCGCACCACGGGGCATAGCGTTCTTGTGCATGCGAATGATGACCTTGTCGACGGTGTGGATCTTCTTGCCATCAATGTACGTCTCGACTGAGCCGTTTGCCTTGCCAACGTCGTTGAGGGTGATCTTCTGAGCGATCGTCTGCCGAGTACCAGGCGTCCACTTCCAGCTGCCGTGGCCGAGCAACCAGCCGTAGCCGAGGTCGCAAGTCTTGTTTGGCTTGCCGCCCTCGTGACAGACGTTGGCCTTGTTGGTGGACTCGGCGTCCGAGGGGAGGTAGGTGTAGAGCTCGCCTTCGCCTTCAGCGCGCCACATGTAGTGGAGGGACCAGCAGGTCGCACGGGCGTGTCCACCAGAGCAGCCGGTAGCCTCATCATCACTGGTACCTCCATCTTTAAACAAGAGATTAGGATGTGTGGGCGACCAGGGAGGTGCAGAACTTACAGAGACCGGGAAGCTTGCCACCCTTGTTGAACGCGAATCCCTTGGCAAATTGGACAGAGTAGGAGAGGGTCAAGACCTTGGCGTTGTCGACTGGCTGGCTGGCGGGACCGAGCATGTAGATCGAAACACCACCAAGAGGCCCCTTGTAGCACCTGAGTTCACCCCTGATTTTCGGGACACTGTCCTGGGGGGATAACAGTGAATAGCAAGGGATAGTACGGGATAGCATGGGATTGTGGTGGGATAGGTGAGGATCGGGATGCATAAGCGCCGAGGTGGGACTTGGTGTTTTCGTTGAGGGGTCGGAATTGCAAATTCCCTGAAGGTGCAGGAAAGGGTGGGATAGCCGACGTGTCAGCTTGTTCCCGACCACCACAACGGCAATCACGACCCCCACAGCCACCATGCCGCTCCCCATGCTCCCCCAATAATTCGCTAATAATTAGCTCTGTATTTTTACCTTCAAAATACACGTTAATTTCAGCATGATGCTTAACGAGGCGGCTTTGTCGAAGGTGGCGGAAAAGGCAAAAAAAGTGAGACGAGGCACGCACGAAGGCGCGTTTACTGACTGTGAATTAGGGCAAAATTAGCCTGAACCGCATCTTAGGCTTAGACCGAGTACCTTGCGACTGCAAGAAGTGCAAGCTGGAGGACGCTCACCCAGCCTACAGGGTCAAAATACACCGAGCGACTAACAGGATAATGGAACCAGCAAACAACCACAGTGAGAGCGCGCTGCTGGATTCCCCTGGTCATTCCCAACAACCTTCTGAAGACTTGTGCCACTCTCCGTTCTCAAACTCTTCTGTGCACGTGCCGCTTTCCCCACTCAATCAGAACTCAGACGGCTATGATTACCTAGATACCATTATGGAAGATATTCCTGGGGCTTCTTCACGTTCTGAATCGCCAGCTCTGGCTCTGTCGCCTGCTACTGGTAATCCTAGCGATGTTTCTTCTTCTGGGGGCGTATATACTGGGGAGATTCCCCCATTTGACATAGTTGACTTGCTACAGCGCTCTGGGAATCCACGCTTGCAGCGTGAATCAACCCTGCCTCCATCTGCAACTCGCGCCCAGCTCTGGACAGGTTCTGGGAGGCTCCAGAGCCTCCAGAGGAACCTTCCTTATGGCCAGAGCAGCTCTGGGAGGCCTCAGGGCTCGGGCCAGGGAGCAAAAGGACGTCTTTGTTTGTACATGTTTATAACTGTTTACATTTTTGAGATACCTTCCTTATTAGGACATACCTCAATACCCTTGGTTTTGTCTTAAGCACCGGCATTTCGGGCAGTCCTGGTTCAGGTACATCCCATCTATATAGCCAAACAGTCCCTTCCGTTCTTGATTGCCCATGCTTGCCATCGGCGCTGGGTCTTAGACCTGCTGTCAATCATGTGTCGCTTCCCACTGATCCTTCCTGCAGTGGCAGTGTGGTGCGGCATCGATCATTCTCGCATCGTCCGGGGCCAGTCATTTTTTCCACCCTCACTCATTTCTTCTGTTGCGAATCCTCTCACCTCTCGCTGTTATGTGTGTACTATACTAGTTAAACAATATAATGCATCGTGTATAAATCTGTGGGCAGGTACGGGAGCAATCAAAAAAATGAACAGGCGCGAGTGGCGATCAATTTGTCCAGTAAACGCGGGGGAAAGAGCTAGTGGCAGTGGGAGAGAAGGAAGAGGAAGGGAAGAGAACAGGGCACGAGAATGGCAGGCAAAATGGCAGACAAAACAGACATGAGAGGGGAGGAGTGTCGCACAGGCGATCAGATCGTCCAATATGCAGGTGAAGCGAGGGTCCAGGTGGTGGGGAACGAGCAGAATACAAAACAGCAGCGGGAGCAGGTGATTATCGACAGCATCAGTGGGTTCACAGGCGTAGCGTATAGAAGAAGGGTCTGATTCGAGTCCTGGTGTCATGGGTCGGTCAGTGGATTCAGATCTGGGCACCATAGGTTGGCGGATTCAGATCTGGACACCATAGGTCGCAGTGAACGATGGTTGTCGAGGCGCTCGAGGCAAGGAAAAGGGCGGTGTGGAGACAAGGTAAAAGGGGGCAGCTCGGTAGGAAACCTCGCCTTCACCAGAACCAACAGCTCGCCTGACGAAGGGAGGGGCCGGAGATTGAGGAACCAGGATAGGGGACAGGAGATGACGGAGGACACAGCAGACGAAACAGGCAGACAGACATGAGAACGGCAGAGAAAACGAAAGACAGAGAGAGGGGGTATCGTGTGTGCGCGGCGTGTTGTGGTGTCCATGCGTACGAGCCCAATCGAATCGTGTTATCAAGAACCGCCAACAATATCAGGACAACCCTGTCAGGCAGGGAAGGAGTGGAGGGTGAAAAAGTTGTAGGGCATGCAATATTTGTTGACATAGAACTGTGTATAATGATCAAGGGATTTGTTTCCAACAACTCCTCGAGTGGCCAAACCCTTGAAAACCAGTGAAAGAATACATGGGCGGGCAAGTTGCGACGCTGCAATGATCTCAAATTGTGGCGAACCATCCTCAGTCAATTTGTTAACTTTGTGGAAGCCGGTAGTGGTGCTGTAAGATCGAGCTGGTGGAGTGAATCGCTGCATGTAGAGCATCAAGCGAGGCAAAGGTCTGTTGGGTGAGGGTTTCAGGGCAAAAATCAAAGCGATTCGTCCAACTGAGTAATCTGAGTAAAATTTTTGACTGTCAATTAAAAACGCCAACTGAGGGGTCGTTTTACCAATCCTGACGTACTGTTTATGGTTTCCTTCTCAGGCTCACATAACAGTTGATGGGCTTTCGTTGCAACGTAAAATACACCGTCCCACCTTCGACCTTCGTTCCCACCTCGCCACCACCACGCCAAAGTCCACTACCACGCCAAAGTCGCGAGCGGATATGGGACAACGTCTGCATCGTCCAAGAGACACTGACTTCATCAAGGACAATGCCGATATCCTTGAGGCCGAGGCAGCGCTTGCGCTTGGTAGACAGATAGTAAGTTTTTTCATCACCGCTCACCGCAATCGCAGCTAAAACTCACGCAGGGCCCGTCTCATAAGCCTTGCCTCAGTGACTTCCCTGGGTTCCACTGCCACATCACCTCTGGTGCCATTCCAGACCTCATCACGACTCTCATCACCGAAGGTGCGTACAAGGTGTATGGGACCGCCTGCTCCTGGGCTGAGGAGTCGTATAACCGTCAGTGGAATGACGAGTTGCCCGACCAGCCTCTGCAGCACGCCCCGTGTCCCCTCAAGAGTGCTGTACGTATCTTTTTTTATTCCCTTATCACTGGTGTGTGCTAATTACGTATAGATGGTACACCGTTGTTCGTGCTTCCGCTACGATACATTGGTGAAGCTTTGCCCAGAGGTTTCACACCTGTGGCCATTCATCTGTACGCCGAGAACGCCTGACGATCTGAAATACAATGTGAGGCTGGCGAAGAGGCTTTTACCGAATCAATTCCATTGCACTGTAAGTTTTCTCGAACAGTTTAATACTGCTCATAACTAACATGTGCCACAGGATCCAAAAACCGGGGCTGGCCCCTACGAACATGCATCACTGCAAGTGTGCATCGGTGCGGGTTTGTTCTGGGGGCTGGAGTCGACCAGCGTGGTCTTCGAGGATCGGTATCGGCCGCTTCCCCTGCCTGCTGTTGCCTTTATTCTCACCACGATGCAGCATTGCATCAAGGAGTGGCAGACCAGGCGATGGGTCAAGATCAAGCTCAACATTGACAAGCAGCGCAAGTCATACGAGTTGCACCTTTTGGGCTTGTTGGAGTATGACAAGAAAGCGCATACCTGGCTATGTGGCTTCCAGGAGGCCTGGTTTAAGTACGGAATGTGAGTACCTGTCTCTAAATCGTTCTTTTGTTTGTTACTGAGAATCGTGATACAGCCTCCATGCCGGCGCTGCCTACGAACCAGAGCAGGTGCCGTATCAGCCCATCACTCGGGCTGACCAGATCCGCGAGGACACACCTGTTGGTGGTACTGCACCCGAGGCACATGCTGTCAAGGGTAAGCACCGGCGGGCTGTAAACTAACTGGGATGATGGTTGTCCCTCAGCGCCTGTGTTATTTTTGTCACTTGTTTGCTTTTGGTGTTGAACATTCCTTTCGTGTCCGGTCTTTTGTTGCCCGGATGCTTTCGGTGTCGAATGTTTCTTTCACGTACGATTTTTTTTGTTTGTGCCTGGCCCCTCAAGTATAAATCTCCCCGCTGTCTGCTATCCCTCGCCGCTCAACTCAACTCCTCCCTCCGTGCTGCTTGGTCCTTCTCCCTATTTTTTGACTCCAGTCCTGTCTTGTTCACCTGAGTAAGTACTGGATCCTTATCATAGCTGTGTACTGACTCCTGTTCCCCAGTATAGCCCTCACGTTCCACCTTTCCATTTATAATGCTTTTTGGACATCTTTCTGCTCGTTTTACCTGATATGTACTCTACACAAGCACAAACAATGCCACTCGCCACTCTAGCTTTGGTACCACTGCCACATCAATATAAGGTCTGGATATGGTTGAGCTCATTAAGGGTGAACGCTTTGATTGATTGATTGATTAATTTATTTATTTATTTAATTAAGCGATTTAATTAATGCTACAAATGGAAAGAACCATCCAACCTATTCTAGCAGGTGGTTTGTGAGAAGAATCTGGAAAGATGCATATCAGGGAATATGATTAATGTTATCAACAAGAGTCATAATGGGGTCCCATGA
>WSLN01000496.1:0-13992 GCA_019677355.1 Ceratobasidium sp. 370
GAGGTGGCCAAGCTTGGCCGTCAAATATGTTTTAATATCTCTCTGCTTGGCTGTGAAATCAACGTCGCGTAGGCGGAGTTCCGACCGCCTATTCCCGCCTTGGCTTGCTCGCATATAATGCAGTAATCCTGGATTCGGGCGATTCGTGGCCAACACCCTGACGGGCAAGTCGGACGAATGTTTGAACCAGCATGCTAGTATATGGTATGTCCCTTCTTGGTCATCGCACTCCTCGGGAGCGTCAATCACTAGGACTACATCTGCGCTAAATGTGTGTCCAACATTGCGGAGCGGCACGGCGATTAACTCCTCGAACTTTTCGCGGATCGGTTGTTTGTACACCCTGGGGTCCCGTTGAAGGACCGTTGAGATCGCATGTCGGAACGGACGGGACAGCTGCGCAAGCTGATACGGGATGCTAGGTATTACCCGGTTCACGTCTCGACACGCAGGCGGCCCGGCGTGAACCGCGTTTGTGGAACTTGGACATGGTTGTATGGGCACAATACGTGATTTTAGCTAAATTGCGATCAACAATAAATCGGGTGGTGGGGTTTGTGCAACAAGCATTGGGTCGTCGTTCATATATCCCTTGTCGTCGCGGTTGGTTGTGTCCAGAACGCGGCTGAATACGGCTTATGAAAGGCTTAAGTAGATTTGTGCATGACCGAAAGGGGGATCAATCAAGACATAGTGGTGTCCTCACGTGACCGCGGAGCCCATCCACCCCGGCTTCAACGACCACCTAACTACACGCCCGAAAGTAAATCCATTAAAATGGAGGCAATGTTCGCCGAGTACCCAGACATGTACGGAGATATGGAGGGCGTTATAGGTGGTCCTGGATCTTCGTCTGTAGACATGCCCAAGCCACCAAGGAAGAACGTGATCGTCGATGACCAGCATCCATTTGATCTCGAGCTTTACATTGCGTCTTACACAGGTTCGCACAATAGTAATTTTGTTTTAAATTTACTTGACGAGCGGTGTAGGCCAAGCTGCCATCAAACGACTTCGCTTCATCGCGTCTAATAGCACCACACTCCAAGCTGCAGCCCTTCGACTCGCAATTGATCAAACCAAGGCTGCGAACCTCGACGCGAATCTATACCTTCAATTAATCAACGAGTACAATGCCTTACCATCCGTCCACACCCAGATCCCGCTGGACCATGAATGGATGACCAAAGTCAGGACGGTGAAAGACGCCGAGGGCGATCGATTGCAAGTGGAGCTCAAGACATACACTACAAACTTGATTAAAGAGAGCACTCGTGTACGTCTTTTCTGTTCACGTCTTGGAGTTTATTAAACTCCCGTGTTACGCAGATGGCCCACCGTGACCTCGGCAACTTTTATCGTTCACTGGGTGACACGACCAACGCCCTCAAGCACTACGCCAAAGGCCGTGAATCATGCACCACCGCAAGCCACGTCCTCCAAATGAACATGGCTGCCGTTGAACTCCTCGTCGAACAACTCAACTACCCTCAGATCTATTCGTATGTCTTCAAGGCCGAATCGGCGCTCGACTCCGCCGTGGCGAGTGGGGGTGCGGCAGCGTCTGGAGGTGCGACCAGTGCCGGAGGGGCGGGTGGAGCAACTAAAGCAGGAGAAGGAGGGAAGAATGATGCCGAGTACGAGCGCGCGAGGTGTCGTTTGCAGCTCGCGAGTGGGCTTGCGCAGCTTGGACAAGGCAATTTCCAAAAAGCAGCTTGGACATTCTTAAAGCTAGAAAAGAAGATGGACGACTGGCTCGGTACGGTACGTAATCCTTTACCCCCTTTTATCTTCTCGTTCTGATTGTTAGTCCAGCTTATTGCCCCAGCCGACATTGCGATTTATGGCACCTTGTCCGCGCTCGCTACCCTGACCCGGTCTCAGATCAAAGCATCCGTCGTAGAAAGCGACACATTTACCTACTTTATTGAGCACGAACCTTACATCCGAGAGATCATTGACGCTTACACAACGAATAACTTTAAGGTCGTTCTCGATCTTCTTGATCGCCACTGGGTACGTCCAAGACTCATCTCAGCATCCAGGGGCTCATGCTTCCCGATAGCCCCGACACGCACTAGATATCGTCCTTGCGCCACACGTCGCAGCGCTCACAAGCCTCATTCGGGACCGTGCACTCATTCTCTATACCACACCATTTGCATCTATCCGCCTCCAACGACTAGCTGATGCCTTTGGACTTCCTCTCTCGGAAGTCGAGACCCATATTGTCCGCCTGGTAAAGGAGGGTCAGGTCAAGGGACGTGTGGATGCAAGTGAAAAGGTACGGTCTGTGCCTGGCGTGGTGGCTTGGGGATATCGATTCATCTGCGTGATAGGTTCTTTTTGCAAATGTCGTGGATCCTCGCGCGGAGCTGTTCCAAAAAGCGCTCAAGGCTGGTGCAGAAAGCGAGGCGATGGCTCGAAAGCTCATCCTCCGTATGAAATTGTACGTTCTACTCTTTTGTTTTAAAATGAGACACTCTAATATTCCACAGGATCCAAAACGACCTTGTTGTCAAGCTTCCCAAGTCCCAACGTGGCGGGCACGGTCATGCGCCGCACGACGAAGAAATGGTTATCGAAGTTCAGTAGATCAGAATCAACGACTAATGTGTACAACCATCACGGTAGCCGTCATGAATATGATAACACGATTGTATTTTTTGTGATGGTACATCCAGCGAGCTTAATTTTTACCGGACCGAGGGTCCCGGAGCCTTTGTTCACAGCATAATTCTGGTCGAGTTCCCAGGGCCGGTTCCAGCGATGGGATCTTTTCCGCCAATTTCGGAAATGATATAGTACGAGAAGAACAAGACTTTAAAAGTCAGAGCGATGGCTGCGTGCAGTGCCACTAGCGCAATGATGATCAATCGGGTCGGTTTTTGGTCAGCCTAGTGTGCGACCGAAACCAAGCAGTCACGTTAGTCAAAAACCCCATCAGCAAATCCTCCCTGTTACTTACCGAAGTCAGCACAGGGTAGACGTTCCTAACTAAATACCACCCAGACGACCCAAACGCTGAGCCGACCAGGACCCAACGTAGGATGGGGATAGGAATGATGCACAGGGCCTATGAGAACGTGAATCAGACTCGGTTCTTTCCTTGGTTCACACCCTGAGACTCACCGCGACCGGGATCCAAACGGCCATTGCATATCCCCACACTGCAAATCCTTCCACGAGCGACCATTCGGTGCCAAGATACCTCAAGACCGCCCAGAGGGCAAACGGCGTGCCTAGCCCATACGCGTATACCAAGCTACACAATCCCTCCCTCATCAGTTACCCATCCACCCCTCTAGGCACCAAATAGTTGCCCCCCCCCCCCCCGCACTCACCTGACACCGATGCTCAACAGCGCAAAATCATACGCAAACGGTTTGGCGCTCAGATAACTTGTAATGCTTGCGGCAAAACTCGAAAACACAAACAACGCAAAGATGACGGTCGTGAGTGTCCAAAATGGGCCGTATAGATCGGGCTTCGTGTCGCTTGACGAGGGGAGGAATGGAAGAAAGGATGGAGGTGGGGTAGAGGAAGGGCCTGTGAAAGGAGATGGGTCGGGCGCAAAAGGGTTGAAGGAGTGGACTATGCGGGCTAGCACCTGGTGAAAGATGGTTGAGATTAGGATGATAAAAAGTAATATAGGTCATACTGTTTTCGTGTCTACATCAAACCATTGCTGGTGGTAGTCTATTGACCATATCGGAGCTGAGGCACTGCGTGGAGACTGATCAGACCAGCCACGCGAAGGTCCAGCCTGGGGTGCAGCTGCACCCGTTTGTTGCGTCTCGTCTTCGAGAAACGCTAAAAAACCCAGTGAGATTACTCAACGCTACATATTACGATACTTACACCTGAATTCGAGGTCTGGCGCGTCCTCATCTTGGAGTCGCTCGTATTGTGCCATCGTGGTTGGCAGCAAGTGATCAACACAACAAGCGCCGGCGGCTCGAGAGTTTCTAACAGGTTTATTCAGGGTTGTATTCATACACATAAATACAGTGCTCTGTCCATCAATGCAACCCAGCAGAAAATAGGATCTAATTCTTTGCATCAAACTCTTTGTATGAATGTTTCTCGTACTCTTTCGTCTTCATCTTCCGACCGGCCCTGCGAAAGGAAGAGGTCAAGTTGCGTGGACGGGAAAGATAGAGGCAGTGAGACACGTACGTGATCCGTACTCGTGGTTCGACCTTTCCTCGGACGACCATGCTACCCCAACGTTCCCGCCAAAGGTTCCCCTCGGGCTTGAGCTCTCGCAGGCTCTCGGCGAGGTCTTCCCCCAGTTGCACGTCAATGTCACCTCCTTTTACGATATGCTTCCCTGCAACGATATCAATACTCACAGCCCCAAAAATATGAGCGAGGACGAACCAATACGCATCCCAACAAGCCCCTTGGCCAACTGTTTCTCCGCACGCTCTGCCGCAACCCTCTCGGCCTCTGACTGAGCACTAACAACTGCACGATGCAGCGATTTGAGCGTCGTTAGCGAAGCAAGCTGCTGACGCTTCTGTGCAAGATTCGCCCTAGACCGTTTCTAAGTGTCCCACCGCTGTCAAAAACGAGTTGGTGCTCCGATATTAAGAAACTCGGAACCTACCTCGGCTAGAGCCCTTGCCGCTTTCCTACGCTGTTGTGCAGTCTTGCGCCCCGGCATCTTGGCGGGTCCGAGCACCTCGACATCCTCGGCTTCCTCTTCCTCTTCCTCCTCGGTCTCGTTATCCACCTCGACCAGCATGCCCTCTATGCCCTCTTCCCCAGCCTCGCGCGCAGCCTCCATTCGTCGACGGACTTGCTCGGCCTGTTCAGCTTCTGCCACACGTTTCTCCTCGGCTTGATGTGCCGCTCGCAAGAGATCCTGGTGCGCCTCGTAAGTGGGGTTGTACGAGGACCCTGGCTCGGGCGGCTGGATAGCACTCGGAAGAGTGGCGTTGGTGAGCGGGGGTACAGCAGGGCGCGCGCGGGGCGGTGCCTAGATACAGTCAGGGACACATGCATGGGTGGCGCGGGATACGGAAAAAATGCTGACCCTTGCGTTATGACTCCTCACGATTGGCAGCAGATACTCCTTTGCCTCGGCCGTCCGCATGGCCCTCACCAGCGCCGCCTCGTCTGGGTTCAAGTTTTCGACGGCCCAGACGTCGTACTTGCCGCTTCGCTTGACGGCCTCGCTCGTCGGCATGCGGGACCGGCCTTGCGCGGCGTCGAGCGGGTTCTTGGTGCGGTGTGCGAGCCGTGCGAGCTGGGCACGTTCTGCGGCGCTCACTCGGATGCGTGGTTTGGAGGATTCGCCTGGGGTCGGGCTGGGGACAGACGACGCACGGGACAAGACAGGGGGGACGGCTGAGCGTTGAGCGAGGATTTCAGTCGATTTGAGCGGCTTGCGCTTTTGCAGTCGCTTGACTTGGATTTGACTTTGATTAACGTGATCAACGTAATGGACCGAAAGCGTGCTCACGCTGCTCATCACCATGGACATCGACCGTAAACAGATCTGAGTCGGACCTGGTGCTCACGGGACCGCTAGACAGAACGGATGAGACATTATCCATAATGAGAGGCACGAGCTCGTACCCGGTGATGCGCTCTTCATCGCGCTGCCCCTCGAGTGTGTCCTCGACGTCGTCAAGGTCAATGTGCGTGCGCCAGTCCGCCTTGCGCTTGCGGCTGGGCTGGGTCGTCCGGGACGGGGCGCCATATCTAGACTTGAGCTAAGGTCACGATCAACACGAAGCCGGCAGCAGGGGCAGCGGGACGGACTTTGTTCACTCGGTTGACGGTGGAGATGGCCATGGCGCGCTTGCGGGCGAGAGCAGCCTTGGAGAGAGGGCGGTACTGGGCCTGTGTTCCGAGCATTGTGTGAGTGGACTGAATGCGGACACGGGGTATATATGGACATACCGCACACTAGGCTTGCCCAAGGTCGTCGGGGTAAGCCAACAATTTGCGCCGTCAATTTGCTTTGACTTTTCCGCATTTGGGGCAAGCGCCAGTCCACGGACGGGCCAAACAACCCCCCATAACAACTATCATCCACTCTCCCACAGTGGTTCGACCACCGACCGCAGTGCCTAGAGACTAGAGCATTAGATTGTAGCACCAATCTGTCGCTGTGACCTCATAACACTCGTCCTCCTCGCCCACACACCCGCGCTTCCCGCCCCTGCACATCACCAGCTGACCCGACACTCGCCTTGCCGCAATTATACCTCTGCTATCGTCTGGGATGTCCTTGGTGTCCTCTGTCCGTCTTTGCGTGGATTCGGATTCGGCCTGAGCGTGTACAACGTCATGGGACATGTTATTTCCTATTCCGGCACTTTGAGCCATATGCTCTCGTGCTCGTCCACTTCCCTTCCTGATTCCTATCCCACTCCTTTTCAACCTGGCTCCAGTCTGAATCGCCCCCGGCCGCGCTACTGCTATCCCCTCCCTGGAAGTCCAGCTCGTCTCACGTGTGGCCGAACCCGCCTCCCGCGTGAGAACCCATCACCAGCCGTCGCACGAGATCAGTGTTCGAAATCTGCGGTCAGGACTAACGGAACCATCGAACGCTCAGGGTTAGCTTCACCCCCTCGACCGTCGCGCTCATATGATCATCCCATTGCTGCTCGTCTCAACTCCAGGCCCCGGAATTTAGCCTTTGATACCGGTACTGCCATACCCGTCCATCACCCCCGCTAGGCCGTCGATCGCTCGTGGCTACTGGGTCCCCTCTGGCCTATTTCGGAACCGGGGCTGGGCAGCCGGGCCGAGGGTAGCATATCATCGCGCGAGTGGGACCAGCGACCCTCCACCCTTTAGGCTTGATATGATGTCGTCCTGTCAAAGTCAATATGCACCCCACAATCCTGAATCGTCCACGCCCCGCCAAGTCGTTTCCACTCTATCCCCATTCATCCCTCCGTCGCGTGGCAAGTTCTTGCCGAGGGGGGAGGCACAAGATAGCTAATCGCCCAGCCCGTGTTGGGTGATCGATACCCTCCTGGATTTCTGATGGACTTGCGGTCGCCGTGTGGCTCTGGCGAACCAACGATCTTAGCTACCCCGAGAATCCGATCGCGACGACGGTAAATCTGTATCTGTAAAGTGTAAATCTACCCCCGGGTCGCTCCGCGATCTTCTGGGCTCAAGTTGCCTACGCTCGTACATCCCTACCGCCGCCAAAATAACGTATGCATCTATCTATCACACCTATACCCCTACAAATAGTTCTCGAGCCTTTACCCCTTTTGACCTACAAATATGATTCGACTGCGCAGATATATTTACAGTATACCATTGGGTACCCAATTCAATCCACGAGATAACGTCCTAGACTCTGAGCATCTGACCCCCGTTCTGGGCCGTGTTCAGCGTGCTTCACGGTCACATGCGCGACGTGTAATATTACCGGAAATCACTTTTCATTTGGCCCCCTCAGTTGGGGATGCGCAGCACGATCCGCCTACGCAACGCTCGATTGATAGGAGGAAATGGATGAATTATCTTGTATATGCATAGCAACGTACATTGCGCCCCGTCAGCAAGGCCGATCGAAGACTCGAAGCCTCGAAGGATTGGGTAAATTGCGAACCGTGCGAGCCTTAATTGGGTAGGGGCCAGCCCAGACCAAACCGGTCAAGGCTCGAGGCGGGGTCGCTCCAACGCTCGGTTGAAGGCAGTGTCGGGACCTATTCCTGAGACAGAAGCGCTGCCCGGGGCATTGATGTGGCTCGTTTTGCCAAGAAGCGCGCTGACGCTTGACCAGGTGACCCAGACTCATATCTCACGGAAGATGTGCTAGCGCACAAAATAAGATGTGACAAACTCAAGCATTGAATTAGACAAGGGGGTGAACAGCGAAGATTGCAAGCCAGCCGTATTAGCCACGTCCTTCTTACTTCCTAAGCCATTTACGGGCAGAAGGTAAGAGTGTCTAGAAACAGAGGTAAGCATGCAGTAGTGCGCCCACGTGTGAATAAGCTTACAATCAGCCTTCTTCGAAGCCGGGCAGGTCCAGAGAGCGGTACCACTCGACTCGTCGTAAGCATAGACGTACGAGCGCGGGCAGGCGTTTTTGAAGTACGAGTAGTACTGCACACCCGACGGAGGGCACGTCGCCGGGGTGCTGTACTGGCCAGAGCAGCAGTTCTTCGAGTTGGCCTGGTTGCCGTCGAGGTTGGCGACGCAAGCCGACTGAAAAAGTACAAGTCAGTTGGGTAAATGATTAGGGCAGAGGTATGTATGTACCTTGCATCCGAGAGGGAAGCCGGTCGAGTCAAACGGCCCCTTGAGCGGAGCAGGGCAGTTTGGTCCGAGGTCGACCGCACACTCCGCGACCGGGCATCCGACGTTGTTGGAAATCCGCATGGGAAGATTGTACCCATCGACGAGGGAGACTATATGCGTCATCCAAATCAGCATCCGCCCACCTAATCTAAACACCCGCTTCTACTCACCATCGTACCAATCCTGGCCATCACCAGCGCTCAACGTCCACTCGGCGACGCTCGCGGGGGGAACACCCGTGCCGGTGCGCGGGTCACACTTGAGACCGCCGTTGCAGCCACCATCGGCGCACGAGTTGGGGCCAGGGTTGGTCGCAAAGTTGCAGTTGCGGCGACCCCAGATGCGGCCGGCCTTCCAGTTGTCGGGCACGGTAAAGGTGCGCTTGGACCAGGCGGCAGCTTCCCAACCGGTCTCGATGGCGGGGGTGGCCGAGCCAACGTTGAGGTCAGTCTAAAAAGGGAATATGATTAGTTCTAAAGCTGATAAGAGGATGATAGAACGCACAAAGACGGCCGGCCAGATAGTGAAGGGGCAGGCGTTGTAGACCGTAAAGGTACGACCGAGTGTCGAGCCCGCAAGGGCGAGAACAGAAGCAGCAACGGTGAAAGACTTCATCGTGTTTTTTGAGATGTGAGAGAGGATGTAGGAGAGAAAGCTGTTGTAGGAATTGATGCTCGTCGTCCACCGCGAGCTCAACATTTATACCCGGCTTCACCCCCGCCCACGCAGGTATTCTTGGCACGGGATACACGCCCCAAACCCAGTCGAGGCCTCAGAAATCTCGCGAGTGAATGCCAAGTCCAAATCCGGCTGTCGGAACGCCTCGAGCAACATGGCTGCTGACCACGTCCGCATCACCCATGACGCGTAAAAGCGTCTATCTCCGGTCGGCTACATCAAGCGCGCAAGCGACCGAGTACCGGACAACTCGCCCATACATCCAAACGCCCAAACGCCCTCAACCGACCGAAGCGCGTCAGCCGAACCAGCTCATACATGCTCTTTTCGGCGATTTCGGCGAGCACGGGTGATTCGGCGGCGCTCGAAGATTCAAACCGAGCACGCTTGCTATTCAGATCGTGATCGACAGGGCGTGTCCTGATGGTCAGTGCCAAGCCCGAGTCCGGTAGACGTTCCAGATGCTCAGGCGAGTGATGGCAGCCGCAGAGTTGAGAAGCACGGGTCGTCATGATGTAATGAGACTGGCCAGGACCTCCCGCCTCTGTTTGGCGCACTGTTTGGAGTAATTTGAAATACATCCCAGCATCCGTCTCGACTTGGAGAGAACGCAAGTTGGTTGCGTATTAATCATGCAGCGCTGCAACGTATGGCTCATCAAGCAGTTTTAGAATAGAGAAGAAATATTATATTATTCGGAATAGTGAGCTTTTTGTATGAACATTCCATAGACTAGCTACTAAAACGGGGGGCGTTGGCGATGATACCAAACTATTTGCAGCAGTGAGGTAAGTTATGACAAAATGCACACAAATATCACTTACCAAGCAACCCGCCAAGATTCCCGCGCATGGGACGGTGAGGACCCACGAGAAGAAAATCCAGGCGAACTAAAGGCCAGGTTAGTCGAGATCCAGGATAGCTGGGGAGGCTGAATCAATGCCTACCATGCGCCAGTTCAGTGCCTTGAGGTCACCGTTGCACATCCCAACAGCAATGGTAGCGCCAGTGATGCATTGGGTCGTGGAAACCTATTATAAAGGCATGAGCTTGGGCGCTAAAGTCATGGTTGAACGAACATACCGGAACGGCAAGTTGGCTAGCAAGAACAACTGGAGAACCGGATGAGTATAAGTGTATCAACAACGACCAAATATAACTAACCAGCAATAGACGCGCCAAGCTCCATGGAGAATCCGCGAGATGGCGAGTGGAGGGTCAACCTGTTACCCAAGACGCGCATGATCTACATGTAACAGTTGGTATTGTGTTAATTTATATTGGTCGACAACGTACATTGTACCCATAAGTCGCGAGACCAAGGACGATGGCAGCGCCTCCAAAGGCTAACATCCAAACAGCGACTGGGCTCTTGGAACCCGAAAAGGTTCCAGTATGCCAAGTAAAGTAGATCCTGTTTAGGCATGCTCAATTACGCGCATTCACGGAGGGATCAAAGTAGACTTACGTCGCAAAAGGACCAATAGCATTCGACACGTCGTTGCTTCCATGCGCGAACCTAATAGCCAAGCCGTCAACGCCAACTAATAATACCATATCAAGAAATCCGAAACATACGATGCAGTGGCGGCAGTCAAAACCTGGAGGAACGAGTACAGGTGTTCGGTGCGGTTATCATACTGAGCAGCTCGTTGGTGCATATCCTGGAGACGACGAGCTTCCTTGCTTTGCCCATCGGCCTGCATCGCGAGCACATCGACAGTCGTGCCGTGCGTAAACATCTTGACGATACACGGGACTGTCCGATAGCGCACGATGATGTACAAGTTCTTCGGCTCGATCCTATCGACTCGTTATTGGTATGCTTGTGTCGTGAGCATTCAACCGAGAATACATACCAAGCACCTTCAATTTGCGGCCCCTTGACTTCGGTCCACCGAGCGACCCAACCTTTCTTCTCGGGCTCGGGAGCAGGAGCTGGCTCGTTCGTGTCGCGGTCGCTTCTGCTGGCCTTTTCCTGGATCTCACCCTCGGAGCTGTTACCCACGCGACTCTGCTGGGCCTCGTTCCTGTTAAGAGCGCGAGCTGCAGCATGTTCCTCGTCATCCGCCGGGGGGATGACATCCTCTGCGTGGTGGCCCTTGTAGTAATCTGGAACTGCATGGACCGTGACAGCGTCCGCGGGCGGCTCGCGGGTCCAGAGAAGCGGGCCTAATAAGAACAGGTGAGTCAAGTTCCAGAGTGGTGTGAGTAGTGACGTACCGAGGAAGAAGTGGTACCACCGGATGGTGTAGTCTCCCTTGACTACTCGGGCGTGGACAAACGGAAGCCAGAAGATGACCGAAAGAAGAGCGACCACCGACGCTAAAACGGATCGCTTAGCAATTGAATGTTGTTGTGGGATAAAGGGGTTACCTGTTCCAATAATCGCCGCAGTGAGAGGACCTGGGGCCATTTCAGCAAGGCCGAGGGATGGGGACCCTTTCCAAAGGATTGCCATCGTCAAAATGGCTGGGTATATATTGGTTAAAATAGATCTGAGCTGATATTCCGTGAAATCTTACCCGCAACAACGCTGGATTCGAGAAGAGCAGAGCGTTAGCATCAATGCGGGATATGGTTAGTTGTACTTGCAAGAAGTAGACTGGTGCAAACATGAGACCCCATTTAACCGGGTTCTCCCGGTTCAAGACCTACGAGCGGGGTCAAGGCATGTTGGGTGTAGAATATGAAGCTACTTACCACAAACTTGGTAATCAAAAACACGATCGCAGCAAATCCTCCAGCGATGCACGGCGCAACGACCCACTAGGGAGGCATTCAGCCTGACCCAGAGTCGCGACGAGACGAACATACCGAAGCAAAGACAAAAGCAACCCCGTTATTCCATCCCCATTTGACACTCCCGGCCCCACCAGCCGCGATACCGACACCAATGAGAGCACCGACTATGAGACATCAGAAAAAATGCGCCAGGTTAGGCGAGAAGCGGGCTTACTGATACTGTGCGTGGTGCTGACAGGCATACTTAGGCGGGTAGCCAGAGTCAGCCAGAGGGAGGAGGCACAGACGGCGCAGACCATCGCGAGTAGGAGCACGGCGGGGTCTTTTTGAAATACATTGATGTCGACTGGCAAGTAACGATCAATTAGGCTATAATCAGCCATAAGAGTCGTTGAACGCACTGATCCCGTTACGGATGGTCGAGGCTACACGAGCGCCTACCAGCACGGCGCCTAGGAACTCGGTGCAACTGGCGATAGCAATCGCCTGCTTCATCGTAAGAGAACGAGATGATACAGACGTAGCGAATCTATTCATGGGATCAGTCCAGCAAGACTTTATATGGCAATCAATATATTACTCACGAGTTGGCAACATCATTGGCCCCAATGTTGTATGCATCAAGAAAGGCGAAGATCAACCCAAAGGCAAACAAATAGTCGTACTGGGCGAGTCGGGGCATATCAGCGCTGGGCTAGGTGGATGTGAGTTGTGGGCGGTACGACGCACGTCCCTATCAGCGGGCTCATCCAGGGGCGTTATTTAAGTTCAGGAAAAAAGGCTAGGCATTGGTGCTCTCGCGCGACCGGCCGAAGCAACAGGCACGGCTGTGGTGTGGGCCCGAAATACGAGCGCAAGTGAACCCAATGCGAAGCAATAGCTGAAGAACGTGCGTGGTGAACAGCCACCAGAGTATCATAGACCCATCCGCCAAGTGGCATTCGTGGTGGAATCAATGCTTGGCAATAGCTTGTGCTGGGGCCATGCGATTTTAAAGTCGAGAAGGGTCGTTTACAGCACAAGACAAGTCGTTTTAGAGATTTACATCTGATGTGTTAGGCCTTTGGTACAATCGTCTCCCAGTTCTTGCTGGTCCAGCGCAGTGCAGTTGGGATGGAGAAAGCCGCCAAGGCAAAGGACGTGCGGAAATTACATCAGGGTCCATTGTGCTTGGCATGTCCCCTGACTGACTCCGATCAGATAAGCACACATGAGCCAATAGGAGGGTTGGGACACGGGTGGGTGGTTGCAGACCAAGCAATGCACATCAATTGTTTACACATTAAGCACTTCTGAGTAGAATGGATAATTTGTGACTACAGTACATGCAACCCAACTGTAACAAGGGTGACACAGTGGTAAAAATGGCAAGAAAAGTCTTAAACCGGTCCAATATTGACTTCCTAGACACTCCCAAAAAGTGATGCAATTGAGGCTTTGAACAACGTCAAGAAGTATAAAATAAGAACACCAGCGTATAGGCTGGATGACGGTAAGATACATTGCGCATACGGAAAACGGATAACGAAAAGAAGCTTGGTGGCTCAGCGGACGAAGTCAACTGAGCGGGCGGGCACGCGGCGCAGGAACCTAAACGTATTGGAGTGATAGGGGCTCTGGCGTCAGGAGGCATAGGGGGTTAGCACACGGAACAAGCAGAATCAAATAAAATAGACTGGGGATGAGTAGCGCATTAAAGTACCCCCAGCTCCGACCACCGTCGCCTTGTCCACGGTGCTTGGCATGACTGATCCGATCAGAGAGATTGTGCTTGCGTGCGCATACATACAACCCAACTGCGACAAGGGTGGTACAGTGCCGACTAGGGTAGATAGTGACCCCGGCGCTAGGGAGCTGAGACGATTTTGCCGACACGCCCTCTCTTTTATATTTGACGCTTACTCATCATGATTTTGAATACATCCACGCGCCCGTCCTTTCATCCCTTGTATTGCAGCGCCTGAAGTGCGACTGTCGCGAGTCTAGTCTTGCCCCACCTGGTTACTGGGATGCTGAGGTGCAAGGCGATAATCTGAATCATGCGTTTTATTGACCCGTTGCTTTCGTTTCATCCAATCGATCCTATCAATAGATGCGCTTATATATCAACATCCCCGTCCTCATCGACACTTTGGTCTTTATCAACATCCATGTCATCCTCGGACTTGCTGTCAGTTTGTTCACCATCTGGTTCCGCGTCGGGTGCGTACTCGTGTATTTCTATCGCCTTGCTCGACCGATCTCGAGGCGGGGCACTGCCGAGGCGGCTTGGTACCCGTCGCGTGA
>WSLN01000498.1:0-13981 GCA_019677355.1 Ceratobasidium sp. 370
AATTGGGGGGAGTCGTAAATCCTATAAGCTCATAAATCTAGCTAAATTTCTCTCAATTTTGCTGAATGAATTTTGACCTTTTTTGTGACGTTGGACGCGCAGTGGCCTTTCCCTTGCCTTTACTTGTTGACGTTCCAGGTTTTGCCTCGACCTCGTCATCCTCGGCTGGTCTGGTATTCCAAATGTCAACCAAATCTTGCCCGACCCTGTCACGCCATTCTACAACCGCTTGGTTGAATTCCTCTTGGATCTCTGTAAAGCTTCCCTCCAAATCCTCGAGTGGAGTGTCTTGATCAACGATGTCCTTGATCATTGGCCACATCAAGAGCTCGGCCATCGCAGGAAACAGCATTTCCACCTTCACCCATTTCAGCTGGAGATTTTAAGGTATTCGCAGCAGTGGCACACACGTGTATTCGATGTATCATGTGTGAGTGGCGACCGGTGGAATTTAAGTAAAATGCGGGCAAGAACAGGTGGGTGGCAGCAGCCAGTGAGAGGGGTAGGTGGAGCGAAAAATTGAGGAATTAATACACGCGTGTAGAAGCGACTTGACACGTGAGTCTTCAAGTAGGGAGTTACACACGTGCAGAGTACAGGGTGAAAGCGGAGCAGGTATGCGTGACACTTGCAGTGCATGCATGGAGGAATTTCAGACATGATCATTCAGTACAACGCGTTGATAGTGAGGTGCACTGTAACTGAGGTAGGAAGAACGTGTACGTAACAGCGATAATGGGTGAAGCAGTACAAAGACAATGACGTGCGGATATATCAGCACGCGTGCTTCCAGAAGAGAACGTGTACAGTTCAACAGAACGGCAGTTCACCATGCTGTTCGCTTTTTAAAAGAACTGATTATACACACGCTGACATAGGCTGGATCCAGGTCCTGTAGCATCCTGAAAACATGCCTGAGTATTTTGGCATCGTGCAATAACAAAATAGATGATACCTGAATAACAGACTGGAGTATATGCTTGGCGTGATTGTGAAGCGACAGCCAGACGTGTTGCTGACAGTGGCTATGGGCCTTCCACGCAGGTTGTGTCGCATTATGAGCACGTTGATGCCAGGCAGAGGAACGAGCCTCGTGCCATAAAACAACCAATGCAGCCTCACGTTGAAGCCAGCAGACCTCCTCCCAATGCTTGAAGCATTCACGGCTGCGGAACCATTCAACGGAAAGGCCTAGGACATGTTAGCCAGTAGTAGTAGGTGCCAAAATGCAGCTGGTGTTGTGAGTTTGCTCCGCTTACCCCCAACTTTTCTTGTGGCTCGCCCGCCTCGCCACTGACCTTAGGCTGCGTAGGCTTTCTCGCTTCTTGTCTTCTTGTCCCCGACTCGGTGTATGCGCCATTCACGGCTGTGCCTTTGTATGACTCAGAGGTACGCGCGTCTCGTGCCGACGCAGTGCCTGCAGTTACCACTGTATGACTCGTCTCTCAGTCCATAGTATAAATACAGTGGTGCGCAAGCCTGGATTCTCCAGCTTGCTACACCTTGTCTCGCTCCTCCACTTCAGGAGCCCCCTAGTGGGACTCATCAGTCTGGCCACCACAGTCGACCATCTCGTTTCTTTGCTACAGCGCACCCCCTCGAACACCCTTAACCTGATCGGTCTTAGCCTTCACGCCGCCTTAGTCTCTTCGACCTCTCGTTGGTCAGCCACGAGACCATCCTTCGTATCACTACCTCCACCTTCGCGACTTCGTTACTTCGTCACATCTCGCTAGGTCGTGACAGCTGGGAGTGAGACGAATTAGGTACTCACTGGCGTCATATTCAGCTGACACAAGATTTCCGGTAGATGTCACCTCGCTGGAAGAATCGGAATCCGGAGCCAGACGAACAGTCCAGTACCAGGGAAGCATAACATGACCCTCTCCCAACAGCCGTTTGGAACCTGCGTCCGCATATATCTGATCAATGTCTTTAGAGGTGAGTGTATGGAACATCTTAAGATCCTGAGTGGTCATTCCAAGACGTTGCAATCGATTGTATGAGTCCGTGTATTGCCATCGAGCCTGATCAAGTTTTGCAAGGAGACATTGTTGTTGGGGGCCTGCACGCGTGTTAGCTGCGGCACCACGTGCGTGTTTCAGCCGGTTGCGTAGGAGGTGCCCCCTTTGAATGGAAATACTTCTGACCAACTGCAGTGCTCTGAGGCAGGAGACACGAAGCAAGGCCTTCTCCGTCTCGGTGACATGCACGCGTTCATCATGGAAGGGTGAACCTGGGGGATAGTCACTCGGAAGCATTGTGCTGAGAAGCTCTGGCTTGCCGATTGTGTCCTCAGATCTCAGATCACTATCTTGCACTAGGGGAACAGGAAAGATAGACACAGCCAAAGAACGATGCTCATCGAGAAGAGTCATCATTGCTTTGTGCCTATTCGAGATGTCGAGGGCTTGGCGGGGAGTTGGTGTTGCGCCCCAGGAGGCAATATCACGTTTCAGCCTATATCTGAGAACATAGAATATTGAGAATGGGAGTAGACAGCGGAAAGCTTGGGTACGCACTGCGTTGATAGAATGTCCAGCGCCTGAACTATCCAAGCAGCACAACCGAGTTGCAACGATTGCCCAAGTGAAGAGCCGGCCTGCTCTTCATTGATAAGTGCGTTTACGCGGGAGGTCATCAACTGATCTGTGTTGAGCTTGAATTGAGTTTGATCTGCTGGAAGGTTAGAACACACGCACCCTGGGTTTCTGGCAGGCTGAAGACACTGGTCCATTTTCCGTCCTGAAGATAGGGTTCCAGGCTCATTGATGCCCACTGGGCAGTCAGTAGTGGGTCTATGGAATCATTAAAATCATTCCAGGCCTGTTGTTGCGAAAGTGCCAGCTGTTTCGCCTCTGTCCACTTCCTTAGGATATATTGTGCTTTGTGAGAACTTGTTAGGAGCATCCATAGTGACGGTAGCAACTAGCTCACGCATTTCAACCATTTTATTCCAATTCCAGTGCTGCATAACAGCATTAAGGGCATCCACGCATGAGCCTGGACCACGCTCAATTGTACTCGCAGCGGCATGGTTCAGGTTTGACCAACAACGCTCACCACCCTCTGCATCCAGGCGACCCACACCTTGAATAAAGTTCAGAGAGAAGCGGGCAAAGCAGGCATCAATATGCGTGGCGAGATGGAACTTGGGAATCACAGTGATGCAAGACTGGAAAAGTTCTTGGTGGAGGCGAGCCAAAGGGCGATCGAAAGAGCTCCATCGTTCCCAAAGCTTGACAATGTAATGGCACATGATATCGTAGTGAATGCCAACTTGGTCGATGCCTTCTGAAAGAGCATTTAGTAGCACGCTACTGAACGCATAATCAGCGTAGGCATATCTGAAATTGGATTAGGTGCAATAGCACAATCAGATGATGGTTGAACACACCATTCCCCGGCGGTGAAATTAACTGTGCCCTGTGGCATAAAGAATGAGTGCCGGGCGCAGACAACTGCACCTAGGCCAGTCTCATCGAGCCCAGAGAATTTAATCCAGGTCAGATTTGCAGCTTTGTGATTGTTGCAACCCACATTCTGTGTTCTGAGTGAGCAACGTCGTTACATCGGCAGGTGTAGAGGCTCACGTGTGCGGAGGCAGAATGTTTTGACAGATCCAATTTGGACAGGTAAGTTGCATAATCTGCATTGGAAACAAAGAACTTTCGCCCATCGCTCAAGCATACATCCCAGCGATCGTAAACCTTGTTTTTTCGGAACAGCTGGAAACTGCCATCGTATGACACGTGTAAAACGAACAGGAATCTGAGCAGAATTTAGGAAACATTCATGGAGCGATGAGCCTACTACATACCTGTCTGTTTCAGTGACGTCGCCTGGTTGATAGTTGAGATGGGGAATCGGGCATGCAGGGCAGCAGATAGTGAGGTCACCAGCTGGAGAATGTTGGTGCGTCAAATCTTGCGAACCCGCTCTTTTGAGGTCCTGCAGATGTTGCCATTGACGGGTTACACGCAGAAACTCGCGATATCGGTTAGGGACAGAATCAGGGAACAATGGAGACGTTTGGGCAACCAGAAGATTGTAGAAACGTTGCGTGGAAAGTTTCGCTTCATTCGCAAAGAGCTGAAAAAGGCGAAGAACCCAGAAGGTGAATCCAGAGGCAGGGCGCTGTTCAGAACATGGATAAATCTGGGCTGTCATCAACTGCTTCGCATAGCTGGCGTGGCCTACATGCCGGCAAAAGCGTATACAGATCAGATATATGCCATTTGTACCCCCTAACACAAATGGCTGGTCAACGCCGAGGTCGCAGGCAGCGCCATTGTGCCCTAGATTCAAGGCTATGCCTAGCGCTTCAGGAGAGTGATCCTGGAAGTATGCGCCAGCCCAGATACGAAGACGGTGGGTAGGGGCGTTGATGTGAGAGGTGCGAGCACAAGTGTGACAAAGGGGAGCAGCATTGAGACAATCACGACAAATAACAGGATCAGGGCAGGTTGTACTACAGATGGCACATGGGGTATTGGGACCCGAGATGGTTTCTGAGAGGAGCAGGTTGTTCACAAACTTGTCATGATGGATAGCTAGAATTATTCTACGATTTATGGTATTTTATCCGAGGCGCATAAACCCACTTATGTGGTCACATGACTACCGGTTGGTCACATGACTACCTGTTAAGCGCCCAGCTTAGTCAGCAAGTCGCAACTGAGCTTTACTGCTATGTGCCTGCTTGCGACTTGCAACCTGACTAAGCAGGTCATGTGACCCTTGGATAAAGAAGCGGCTCCTATAAGATTCAGAGCCGCACAAATGTCACCTGTCACTTACCTAAGACCTTACTAACCGCACCTCCCTCCATATGACAGCATATGGTGTTGTTCGGACAAGATCACGTGACTGAACAACAAACGACAAGATCACCTGACAGCCATTAAGCCCCCAAGTCAGGTGATTACCGATCGACCAAATAGCAAGCAGCAACTTGTGCTGCGGACTGCGGATGTAATGACTCAGGGTATCTACATGTATATAAGAACGAGGAAAGCCAACTGGAGGCCCCAGTTTGCTTTATCTTGTCCACCACCACAGTGTACCACGTAGCCACTAGAATACATTGTACAGAACACCACAGACAACGACCACAGACCTAAAGACAACGGAGAGCCACTGCTTAAGAGCAGCCACTAGACTAGAAAGAGTAAATCGTGACATTATAAAGCAGATGGATGCTCCATCAAGCCATTCGCGCATCAATTCATTCTGCCCCTGCCAGTTACATGGTTTAACTCAGCATTTGGTGGTATGCATATATCCATGTACCTTGCCTCTACGAGGGACGTGGACAAAGTCCGGTTCTGGCTCATCATCCATGTGGTTCAGGGCATACGCTACATTGTCCACCCCACCCTCCGTGGAGGCAGCAGGCGCGTGCCCGGCCATCTGCTGGTGCGGGAGCGGTTCGGCGGATGGCGGTGGTAGTGTGGACCGAAGATCAGCGGTGAACGTAAATAAGGGGGTGGGACGAGCTGCCACGGCGGGACGTGCTGGTGTTACCGGGTGAACGGGTAGAATATCGACATCGCTACGAGGTCGCTTCAGTGGTCTAAGAGGAACAGAAGACAGTGGTTCTGAAGCTTGATACTCCGGGGCTGGTTTGAATGACACTTGTCGAATATGTTTAGTAAACCTCCTGGACATCGTTCGGTGGAATGAGTAGTTTGAGGTAAAGGAATGAGCGAAGAATGTGTAGAGAAGGCAGCACGCGTGCACCACGAGGTACACGTGTGTGCCACCAGGTGAACAGAAGCATACAGCCGAATGGGCTGACACATGCGGTGTTCACCGGGACACACTGGGCAATGCCTATTACAGTACTAACAGAGATATAGACGCAGGGGCTCCCTGTTTGTACATCTGAACGGATCATACACCACATTTAACTATTTGCGAGATTGGTGTGCCCAACTACTACCACGAGATGTGGACGCACTAGCCTGTCCTACACTGGCGCCCGACCGGACACTGCGAAGACCAAGTCCGGCAGAATCTGCCCAGTTGAAGGTGAGTTTGACTCCCTGAACACACATCACAAGCTGACACACCAGCAGACGTGGAGGTGAGCATCGTGGGCTGCAGGCCAAGGCTGTTCGATAGGTTGTTTTGGCGGGTGGGAACCTGGAACAACGATTCATTCTGATCGACAGATGAATCGTCCTCGATATTGACAACCTCCTCATCGGGGACGGATGGGGCTCTTGAGCTCGCACACGTGGAGGGACCATGCAAGACTGGGCGTGGCGTTCGCCCCCGAGCACCTCTGCTCGCCGCAGCTTTTCCTTGACGCTTGGCCGATTTCCTCTTCTTGCGCTTGCCCTTTTGCACGACGGGTGGATCGTCTTCGTTGTTAGATTCAATCTCTTCGCTGGCAAGCGGGGCATCGATATCGATCATCTCTGGTGACTGCTCGGAGCGCTTGAGCGCCTGAGCAGGTGTAGACGCATTTTGAGGCAGCGGGAACGGTGACTTGGCAGATCGGACTGTTCCAGGTTCGTACGCATCTGCCTCGCCCATCGAAGGCGTGACAGGCTTTGGTTGAGGCCTGTGCCTCTCTGCAGGGGGAAGGTCTACGGACGCACGCGTGGGCAGCGGCGAGCACGCGTGTCAGAGAATCACCTTCGGTTTGTGCCAGGGGTACAGTCGCCTGCACAGGTGTAGTCTTTAGCCGTTTCATCGACGGTGCAGCTGGAGGAGAGGGAGGGAGATCCTCCTGCTGAGGCTGAGAGGAAGCAAGGTCACTACTTTGATATTCAACCAGCATCATGCGGGACGCAAGTTCATCAACGGAGCACTTATGCTTCGATATGTCAGTGGTATGGGCACGTCATGCTTTTTCAGAGCTCACCTTTGGGCCAGTAATGCTCCGCTCCTGAGGGCATTCCTAGCGAGTAGTAGGTCAGTGTTTCAGCACAGCATGGCTAAGATCATGCGCACCAGGCTGACGGACGGAGTTTGACTTTTGGAGCATGAGGTGGACGAGTGGCTCTTCGATTGGAGCCTTGGGAGATTCAGGACAGGAAGCCAGCTGGAGGACACTTTGGGTGTATGTGTGACTGCTAGGCGTGCAGCCTGGTGTCACGACCTAGTGGGACATGACGAGGTGACGAGGTCGCGAAGGTGGAGGTGGCAATAAGAAGCGTGGTCTTGTGGCTGACCGGCGTGAGACGGTGGAGGTCAAGGCGATGCGGAGGCTAAGACCGAGTATGCTAAGGGTGTTCGAAGGTGTGCGTTGTAGCAAGAGAATGAAGTGGTCGACTGTGACGGCCAGGCTGAAGAGGTCCCACTAGGGAGCTCACGAAGGTAGATGAGCGAGACAAGGTGTAGCAAGCTGGAGAATCCAGGCTTGCACACCACTGTATATATACGGAGGACTAAGAGACGAGTCATACAGTGATAACTGCGGGCGCAGCGTCGGCACAAGACGCGCGTACCCCTGAGTGATACAAAGGCGCAGCTGTGAATGGCGTGTACACCGAGTCAAGAAGCGAGAAAGCCTACGCGGCCTAAGGCTGGTGGCGAGACGGGCGAGCCACAAGAAAAAAGATGGGGGTGAGTGAAGCGAACCCACAACACCTGGCACGAAATCACCACATCACCGAGAGATTGATACTCCATGTTCTTAAGGTTAGCGATTCGGCGGTCTTCATAGGTACCTCGAAGTAGGTCCGCTGAAGCATGAAGCTGCCGATTAACCTGCTTGATCGCAGACCCCATGTAAAGCAGAACGGGAGCCTCAGTCAGAGCATATGGCGGCAGGGGAGGGATTTCAGCTGGGCGTTCAGTGAACAGCGTATTCAACACACGTAATACCAAGATGATAACCAGGCGCAACCCGTGGGGACCACCACGATGAACCTTGGTAGCGATATCTAAGAATGGGGCGCACATCACGTCAATTTGGAGCTTTTGAGGGGAGCACATGTGGTGTTGCTCATCATCTGGCACAAAGAAGCAATCTGGGACGCGTTCCTTGATGAATTCGGGGATATTGGCGTCAGATAACGGATGGTTAGGCATCAAGCAGATTTTCGGCGTTCCGCGAAAGATATCATCACGCCCCTAGTCTCCCATTAATCAGCTATATCGAGATCATTGTAGGTTTCATACGTACATGCGGGGGACAGTACTGCTCATAGTCATTCACAAGCTTCGCCGTTGCAGCCAACCCTTCAAGGTGGGACTGGTGCATGTCCACGAGGGCCATGAGGGTCCCGTCAAGTGGTACATAAAGGTTTTCATGGTCGAATAATGGGAGGTCTGGAAATGTTGCGAGTTCGCTTCGCTCCCCCCAACTTTTCTCGTGGCTCGCCCGCTTCGCCACCGGCCTTAGGCCGCGTAGGCTTTCTCGTTTCTCGGTTTCCAGCTTGGTGTACGCGCCATTCATGGCTGCGCTTTGTATGACTCATGGGTACGCGCGTTCTGTGCCGACGCCACGCCCGCAGTCACCACTGTATGACTCGTCTCTTAGTCCGTAATATAAGTACAGTGGTGCGCAAGCCTGGATTCTCCAGCTTGCTACACCTTGTCTCGCTCATCCATCTTAGGAGCTCCCTAGCGGGACTCATCAGTCTGGCCGTCACAATCGACCACTTCGTTTTCCTTCTACAACGTACTCCTTCGAACACTCTCAGCCTAATAGGCCTTAGTCTTCGCACGACCGTCACCTCCCTCTCCTCACGTCGGTTAGCCACGAGACCACCTTTCGTATCGCCACCTCCACCTTCGCGACTTCGTCATTCCGTCACATCTCGCTAGGTCGTGACAGGAAACTGGAGACGACCAGCTAGCACATGCCGCACGCGTGAGAGATCAGCTTCACATGTGGTGCCGAGTCTCACCATGATTAAGAGTATACCAGATTTGGGCTTTTGCGATCATGTCCTGGCCCAGTGTGTCGAATGGAAACTTGTTCATATTATCAGTATTGACACTGCTAAATGCAGAGAAAGGTTAGCCTCGTATCCAGTTGGAGAAACGTATTGTGTCTCTTACATGACATCGACAGGCTTTCCATCTTGATCCACTGCTAGCCCATGGAGATGGATTGCGGCGCCCGAAGCCTCTCTGACAAGAGATGTGAATGTGTGGGCCAGAAATGGGAGTCGTTTAAGCGTCCTGTGAACAAGCTCAACACGGTTTGATGATTGAACTGTGGTACTCACTGGGAGCGGTCAACCTTGGCACCTGCATCATATGCGTCAATGAGACTGGAAAGATCCTTGACCAAGGCTTCATAGTCGGCCATTCTGCCCTGCAAGACAGATGAGTAATGTGAGTGTGCAATGAGGTGGCTGCTCACCCCATGGGTACCACTGGTTGAATCCATCATCGTTGTAGTAGCACTCATGGTACAATGCAGGCCAAGGGTACTTGCATGGGAGCGTGCCATTCCCGAATTTTGGGAGCCGCACATTATGATCAGACATCAGGGGTTCCGCACGTGTGCATCAATTCTGCCACGCATGTGGGGATTCTAAGCAAATAATGAGCCCTGGGTCGATGTTCTTGGACCCAAATGAGTTTCGCTGGTTAAACTATCGATGTATTACATTGGCCATGTCCTGTCACACCTCTTCGTCCTCACCTTCCTCAGATCTGGTGTCGTCGTCCTCATCTTCAGGTTCCCCGTCGCTCTCGTCCTTGTCATCCTCACTTCCTTCCATCACCACCTCCCCATCAGACCCCTCATAGATGCTGCTATTGTCCTCCGATTCTAATTCCTCTTCAGCACTGTCCTCCTGCTGTTCAGCCACCGATTCGAATGACACGTCCTGCGCAACCTGTGCCAATCCACTCGGCTGGCCAACCTCTACTGACGAATCGCTCTGGTCGATGCTCATAGCTCTTGATGATGCGCGCCGCGAGAACTGGGGTGCAGCTATGCAACTGTCAGTCCTGGAACGGACACCCAGTCTCCACGTTACTCACGAAACAGTACCTCCAGTTGTCTCTTTGCTTGAGCACCGGGTCGCTTGCCAGAGGGCTTAAGGGCAGGTTTGACCTTCGGCTGACGAACTGGGGTATCATTACTCTAGTAGTCGATGAATCAGTGCATGGCACGTACTGGACATGACCACCTACTTTGAGTGGCTCTGGCTTGAACCGCTCCGCGCGGACCACATCTGCAACATGTTCCGGCAATTTCGGTTCCTGGATACCGTGCTTGCGGAGCTCGTTCAGTCGCTTGGCGGAGTCAGTCAACTGGGTCATGACAAAATCGACACATTGGTTCACTCCATCGTACAACATCTTCAGATCGGGTGTTGTGTCCGTGTGGAATGGTGGTCGGTTCCCGTTCGCGATCTGGAACATCGCATGATAATATCGAACCAAGACTAACACCGGCCACTTCAGCCCGTATGGTCCAGCGAGTAACGTGTGCGTTGGTTGGTGGTCCAGAATCCCTGATTGCAACCAGTCGATAAACATGTTGATCTGATGCTCTTTAAACCCCATGGCCCTCTTGTTGAAGTAGGCCTTCGCCGGCCACCAGCCGACAAGGAAGTGGATATCATCGGTGGGCGATGGATCGTTTTCGGGGAAATGGATGCATGAATCCATCATGCGTCGCCAATGCGCACGCGTAGCCTATTCCTGCTTAGAATCCGCTCAGTTATCACACTGGTCTAATGGTCGCTCACGTGTACCGGCACTGCTGCCTCATATTCAGCGACAGCCTGAACCAGGACCGCCAACTTCGTGTGCGCGTGACAATGCTCAATCGTGACGGCCATCACATTCGGGTTGAGCGGGACGTAATAGACAGGAAGTGCCGGAGCAGCTGGTAGCTGGTTGACTTGCTCTGACACCGCCTGCGTATCATTATCGTCTCGACGCAGCATTCGAGCCATGTACAAATGGCTCGCCGGTCCATACCGTAAGCTCGAATCCTTGCCCATCATGTCTTGTAAAATGTTTCCGGCCGGGTCGCCTGATGGACCTCTAAATTGAAAGACCTGATCGGGTTCGAGTTGGCCGTGCTGTCCTGCCAAGATGTGATCGTGCATAGCTAGGGTCTGCTTGTCATTCCAGCGGTCCGGATGAGTCAGGTGCGACATTCCCTCAGGCAGCCGATTAGGATTGACAATCCTGTGCGGACTGTGCAAGGGCTCCCTCCCGGTTTCCCAGATTAATGAGGGTCGAACCGCCTGCCAATCTGGACAGTTCACGATCAAATCGTGGACCTTTCCTCTCCCAAATTGCTACTCACCAAATAGATACGGTACATACCGGAAAACCAGACTGTTAAGTATGTGCGGCACGCGTGGCGCAACGGGAAAGATCGGTCGGTATGAGCCGTCGAATGACCCGTAGACAGCCGGGCCCACAGCGTGCACCGAAGGACACAGATTCATCACTGAACTCTGCAGTCAGCTTGATGTCCAGTTGGTCAACAGAAATTGACTTACAGTTATATTTCCGGTTATATGCGATGAAGAGTCTCATCACCTCACGGTGATCCTTTGTGTGGAGCCACCTCCGGCAATTGGGAGAGGTGGCACTATGCGCACGCGTGTGGGAGTGTTCGCACGCGTGTACCCGCAGTACGTACCTTGTGAATCGTAGCTTGTTGTCGTGTCCTTTCCAGACGGCAGTGGTCCACAGCTCTGCCCCCGTGTGATCGGCAACGACCCAGGCAAAATCCTCCAGATCCCCTGGCAAATCTTGTAGCATCCTGTTGCCTTTAGCACAGGATCGCCCACCTCAGAGGAATACAATTTACCATTTACGCTCCTCCTCGCTTGAACACGCGTAGTCCGCCTCTGGATACAGGACCAGCCTTGTAGATAACGACTCCATTAATGTGAGCAAGGTCGGATCGCGTGAGTATAGCGATGAAGGATCAGCGTGCAGGTAACCCTCACCCTTATTTCGCCTCCTAATGCCTTCATACGTTTCAAACAGCTCCACAATGCCGGTGAGAGCGCCGGACACGACTTCCTGGTTGATATTGTTAATGTGTGATCGTTCGACCCGTGCAACTAACCTTGCCCTCCCTCATATTCTTGCCTTTTACTGCGTTCAACTTGTGGCGAAAGCGCTAGTCCTGCGTCAGCTTTGTTTTCTCCTATGTATGAGCTCTTTTACTTACGTCTCGCATCTTCCAATATTCCTCGCTGGATAATGTCAACTCGTGCTCTTTTTCTGTGTGTTCAACGTGATGAACCAATCAGCAATGGCGGTAGGGGAGCTCACGCAGATACTGGCTGAGTACCCTCCCTACAAAGTCAGGTGTTTTGCCACCGTCATGTCCCCAACGGACAAACTCGTCGGTCACAGATCGAATCCACTCGTTTTCTGGACCAGTGAAAAAGGGGGGCATTGTGGTTGCAGCGATATCACGTCGACTCACACACTCCTGTCATTATCTCATTGCACGTGTTAATCCATCATGGATTGAAATCACTTGGCTATGTGTATGGTCACCATGCATACAGGATTCGCCACACGCGTTTCCAGCCGTTGGACGCGGTCGCTCTTGTTGTCATTTTATACTTACGGATTTTTATCACCACATTGCCTACATACATGCATAGCCTCCCCACGTCTCATTCCGCGATGATTCCTAACCACGGCGTTTATAGCTCCCCTTGCTGCTCAGTCTGATCACTTCCTCTACTTGTGCAGAACGAATGGACTTTCTCCTGGTACGCCTTACGCCTGGTTCAACAATGCTCTGCGAGTCCTGCGTCAGCTGTCTGTCTTTTTCAGCGCTTGATCAAGGCCCTACCTCCTCTACCTCGAGCTGTGCTGTGTCGATTTGATTCGATGAAACTCCAGGCCTGGCCCCAATTAGGCTGACCCGGGGTCTCTCAATCTCCAGCTCTTCGCTTTCGCTTTCGCTGTCATTGTTTTCCGCTGGTGGCGCCGTGTTTTCAGAGATGCTGGCTGTCATCGCGCAAGTCATTTCCATGAGATAATTCACAGGTGCAATTCACTTGCCATTAGGTCCGCCTGGGCCTGAACCCCACCCAACAACTCCACCTAAGCCATCGGTATCCTCCCCCAACCAGCTGACAGATAGCTCAGCCAGTTCCATGGTCAGACTCGATTTGCTGTTCTCGACCTCTCGCTCTTGCAGCGCTCGTGCCATTTCCTCTACCACATCTCTTCCATTCGGTACGCTGGCCGTCGCTGAGGATCCTCTCTCTAGCTGGTCCATATGACTCGTCGGTGCGTTTTGCATCTGCTCAAATGTTCTCTTGATCTCCGCCTCCCATGCAAGTGCTCGCTTGCTGAATGTGTCTTGTAAGGTTGCTGGCGATTCTGCCAGATCCTGAAGCAGCGCCGCTACGATTTCGTTGGTTAGCTTTGTGACCCATCCGAGCAACCCCCTCGCCTCTGGATGTTCGAGCATAGCCTTGACATCTGGTGGTACATCCACACGCGTGTGGGCTCGTTTCAGGTTCTGCGCAACGCGGGACACCGCAAAGCCCACACATCGAATACCCAATGGCCTGCCAGAAACAGTACCACTTCCTGGATCAATATGGGCACGTGCTGCGGTCACCCAAACCTTCAGAGCCTTCACAGACCAGCCAGTCGCTCCCTGCACCTTTGGATCGAAGAATTCCGCTCGGAGCCACGGGTGTTACAATCTGGAGTGTACTTAGGGAATAGGACCTTAAGCACTGAAGTATTCCAAACAGTACGCTAAACCTCTTAGAATAGATCTATGAGATTCCATTGAGTAGATGTTGTATTACTAAATAACTATTAAAGCAATGAAATCGACTTAACTGTTCGCAGTGTAAGTTGACTGAAACTGGTATTCACTTAAGAGCGAGGATACTATGTCCAAGTTCCCTTTAAAGTAATATAATAACAATTCAACCCTAGTCGTATAGACTAACTGATACTAGCTTAAGGTATTGTCTAATGCCTTACAATAGTATTAGAATAAAGTCGCGCAATGCGTTCACTTCCACACACTTAGTAGGTACTTAATTCC
>WSLN01000504.1:0-13875 GCA_019677355.1 Ceratobasidium sp. 370
TAGTTTGACCGAGTCGTTGGCCAGTCAATTGCTACCTGTGGTGTCAGATCTCGCGTCCCTGGTCAAAGATTACCAGCGGCTTAACCCTCCACATGTAAGTCTGCGTCGACGCCTTATGTCCGAGCCCGGTGTTGACGACACTTGCAGTCGGGCCAAGGAATCTTCGGCCCAAATCACGGTCGGGCAGTTGACGTGCCTCCTTTCATTCCCCAACAGCTACCTGCCGAAGTCGATATACATCCTTGGATCAAAAATCAACTGCCGGAGTCCTTTCACACCGTGGTTGACCCTGAACATCATCGCTCGTCTCCTGGCTACGTGTTGCATTGGGTTACCTCTCGCCCGTTCCTCGATAGAAATACGGGTTTGCAGCTTGGTGGGCCTGGAGGCGTTAGGTTCGGACTATTTCTGGTCTTGAAGATCTTGTACTCTCTTCAGCTCATGCAGTCCAACTCGGGTATCTACAAGCCAAAGTATGGACGACTCGGGCTTAAGTATATGCAGCTGTATGCCTATCAGCTCACACAGTTGCTCGCCGCTCAGATTCGCCAATCTATGCGAATTCTCCTAGAAAAAGGCTTGCAGATGGTCAATCGCGGTGCCCCGAGAGTCGTTGCAGACGTCCTTGACGACACTACAAAATGCACGCCACGGGACAAAGCTGAGCAGCAGTTACGTCCTTCTCCGTCATGGTGCCTGGGTGGGTCCGCGGGATCGATATCGCGGCCGCAAATAGTGAATAGCCGGGTAGAGGGCCACCGGTCAGAGGTGCGTGGGATAACCCTGGGCGCCATGGGACTTTCCTGAACCGTCGATTTCCGCTCTCCCACAGCAAACGGCAAGCCCGAAGGCTCGTACACGACTTGTGAGGAACTTTCGACTCAGGTTGGCCTTGAGATTAACGCTGCACTTCAGAAATCCCCTTTCGAAGTGTTCATGGCAGCGTTCAACAAACGCTTAGCAGACCACAAAGCGGCACAAAAGGCCGCCAGTGCTCACCATGCGCTCGTGCAACGGAAGACCACTGTAGGTGTTCTTCTCACTCTAATTGGTTTTGCAACGTGGCTGACCACATGCTGCGTTGTCTCCTTGTTCTTGGTTTTCTCAGTCACGGCGAGAGAGATTTGCGTCCGTGGTAGTGGTGAATGACTCGGACAGTGAATGAACATGACGAGATGTCCACGGCTTGTATGGCGCAGTTTATTTTTCCAAGCTTCGCTGTTGCCCTTTTGGACCGGGCTACGTAAGTATTATTTATTGGACGGGCAGATATTCGACGATGAATCATATTTGCGGCCACCAACAACCGGGCGAACCCACAGGAGAATGAGACGAAACGTATCAGCACGCAGAAAAGCAGAATCCGGGGGGTACAAAGTTATACAGACATATTCCGATCGAACAGCCAGGGCAGGATCTGACTGCGACAACCATACAAAGAGGCAGGAATCCATCCGCATTCAAAAGGCCATGACCACCTGGACTGGTAGGAAAATATGTATATGAAAGGGTACGAAAAAGGGGGCAGGCGTAACCTCTGTCGGGATACACATGATCTCAGGTTGCCCAATCGCCTCTGGCCGTGCTTCGGGTCGAAGACTCCGGAACCAGATCATACTTTAACGACCTCCGCTTGAGGATATGATGGCTTTCGGCCCAGTCGGGAGCGGTCGTAGGGTCCCACCCTCGCTGCTGCGGGATCTGGCGCTCATTATCGCTGGGTCGCCGCTGTCGCTTACTGGTCTCACCGAGCTGCGACGGCGTCTGGAGATCGCCCGTATAAACGGAAGCGGGTCTTTTCAACAGAGCGCGAGATTCAATGTTGCTCGGGACCGGCCAGGGATCCGACACCCTCCACCAACACGGCCGGGGTCCGTCCGCCGGCCAACGCTGGAAACGCATAGGTTGTACCTCATGATCGATCCTCCTCAGAGATTCTTCCCACATCGCGACAAACCGCATATGGGGAGACATAACCGCATACTCCCCAAGAGGTGTTTGGAGCCATAGGCACTTCTCTCTGTGAAAGTGAAACCCGGTCGAGGTCAAGGCCACGAGAAATTTCATCAGATTCAGCCGATGTTACATGCGGGGTACTGTACGATATGTCCGCACAGTACCCCCAAACCATGCTGAACAAAAGCACTTACCCGCCACGAAACCTGACATCCTCCTTCACAGTGATCTTAATGATGATGGGTAGATACAGCCATAGCCAGGTGATCCGATTGAACCAACCGCATTGTGCAGTTGCGCCGTCTTCTCCCACCAGTGATGCAACAGCACCGACCACTGAGACGCCGCTCCAGTTCTGAGCCGTGAACCGGTCACTATCGAAAGACACAGGTCGTTTATCAACGAAGAACATAAAACAGTCGAGCACTCGTAGGAACGCTGCAGTCGGTCTTGGTCAGCAGCTAACACATCAAGTAAAGGAGTAATCACAGCCAGGTTTGACCGAAGCAGTTGCCTCAGTCGCTAGAATAGTCGTCTCTCGGGCTGCTTGTTCGAACCTCAAGCCCTTCAACTTAGAAGGAGATCTCGTAGACAGGGAACCGGGGCTGAGGGTGCGGGTCACAGACATCCCAGAGTTCCTATATCGCAGAAGACAGAGATGTATCAGCACCAGCACAGACCGAGAGGTTTAGCCAGGAAAACCACGACGAGCAGGGCGTTGGGCGCTCAACTTTTCCCAGTCACGTGGTCTGGGTCCCCAGCCACACGGGGACCCCCGGAAACGAGCGCGCGGATCAACTCGCAACCACTCCACTTCAGACTATGAAGCATGTCTTATTCGAGTGCCCTCCGCACAGCGTGGCCCGCCGCGCGCTGCGTAAAGCCTCGCACTTCCTCCTGCACTTGGAGCTGTTTGGGTCCTTTTTTGGCCTACGCTCCATGGTCACTTTTCTCACGCATTTGAACGCCTTCAAGGTGTCACCTTAGTTAGTCGAGTTGTAGGCCCCTTTTGTCACTCTCCATACGCCATCTCAGCCCCCTTTCGTTTCTGCCCCTTCATAGCTTTTTTGATACCTTTGTGCCCACCTTTGTTGCCCCCCTCACATGTCTCTTTCCCGGCCTATGCCGGGGAGCGGTTATTTAAATAAAATAAAATAAAAAATTCTCAGTCACGTGGAGTTGTTGACGACTTGAAATCCCTTCGTGACACGTTGTGGAATGTTCCACGTAGAACTTATTAAAAAAAAAAAAAACGAAAAAAAAACAAACAAGGAAAGTCATGTGACGTGGACGGTTGTGGTGCATGAGCTGACTGAAATTGTTCACTTCCATACTGCATCAGCCGGTTGAATGGGTCCAGGGCAAACTTATTTACAGACTTCTGATGAGATGGTTCAGTAATGATTACTTGCCGGCTGAGCCCTGGTGCCACGCAACATGGTCTAGTCAGTGTCCCAACACGCAATAGGTGGGGATATATGCTGTATGCATACTGTACTCCCGTCCATGCGCACCTTCACGCAGTCTGAATCATTGCAGAGCTGCCTCCCATGTTTTGCAGATCCTACGAAACATAGCATATATCCCGGCCAGCGCTCGGATGTAAACGCAGTGCTCACCGCTCCCCTGAGTCAAGCCTAGCCTTATCTATTGGCCGTGCGGTTGATCCTTCTTGTGTTGATTTATTCCATTTGTTTATTACTGTCCCTGAATTCACGGTCATAGGGTAGTACGACATTTGAGATTCTAGGATCCAGCTTCACTAAATTACATTTGAAGGGGTATTTCGACAACAAAACTGCCAGAAAGCTCGTGTATAGTACCAATTGACGAGTTTGTAAGTAGGCGCCAGCGTCGCCTGCAGCCGGAGCATTCCACCCATATAACTACGGCACACGCTCGCATGCCGGCTTCAGCACTGTGAGTGACTTGCCAAGTCCGTCCGTGGTCTCCCACACCTCGCCCACAGTTGCATGTCGACTCGATATCTGGGAGCTGCCTCCCCAAGGGCCGGGAGCTCCAGGGGGAAGAGGCTATCAGAGTAGGCATATGTTTAATGGAGAACCAGGCCAAGTTGTGAAACAGCTGTAGAGACGGGAACTTTAGCCATGTACGGATCACATCGTGCAAGCCAGCGTCATGGTCCATGGTTCTGCGGGTGGCAAGACTGTATACGAATTGCGCCCACTCTTTGGACTTGAACGACCGCAAGCCCAGACCCCCAAACACTTCAAAATATCTACCACTGAGAGGGAGTTATGAGTTAACCGATACGTGTCCGGTTGATACGGAGAGTCTTGCCTTTTCGCTTCAGCCTCAAGTCTTCGACCAAGTTCACCCGATTCAAACTCTTCTTGCTGGCACATCACCATAGCTCGGGCGCGTAGGAGCTCTACCGAGCACTGGTCCAGCATCTTGCTCACGTGCTGGAACATCTGAGCATTGGGCGATTTGCCTAGTGAGCTGGATAGTTCTGTGATACTTGTACGGGGCAACAGACCTGGTCTACTTCGAGCTCGACTTGAGTCGAAAAGCCGCACTTCACTTGAGTAAGCCCCGAGGTAATTAGAATGACCCAGAGGTGAGTCTGCGTGCTGGTTGCAGGAGCGATATGGATTTGAATATGGAAATGATTGAATCAAACGTCTACTTTACCTGAGATACGAAAAGCCGACGTTGCGTGTCGATCCAGCTTCGGTGAACACTGACTCCAGCTACATGAACAGTATGAGTGAGTGAACGGGGTTGATTGATATGCTACATGGGGGTGTTACGACCCGAACGAACCTCGGCGCCCTTATTGCCAAAAATCAGTAGCAGATCTTCAAAAAAACATCTGGCTTGAAACGTTGCTTCTAAAGTATAAACCACAACCAGAAGGATGTTCGCGTTGGCTGCGGATTGCATGGGAGGTTGCGCTCCTCTGTGGGATATAGAACTGCCAGACGGAGTCTTAGGACCTGTGGGTTGCTGGAAGGTCACCGGAGCTTCCTGTGAGTACGTCGATGAGGACGCTGGACCACAGGTAGGCGCTTCTGCACCACCTGACGACGGTAAACGAGATGGGGACCCTACTTGGCGAAGCAGAACGCGAAGCTAGCAGTGGATACATAAAATCGACGTTGGACAAAACGGTAAGAGCACTCTTACAGTAGATATATCGACAGCGGGTTTGCGGGACGGTCTTTTGTTTGGGCCGGCAGGCTGATAAAAAAAAAGCAGGGACGTTTGCGCAGGTCAAAATTTCAGTCAAAATTCGTTTGGCAACTTATCAGCAGACCCACCTCACGCAAGGTACTCAGCATACAAGTAGCCCAGTCTTGCACGTCAGCCTGTATGTGAATGTCGAAGAAGGACGCAAGCCTTTGACTGATCCCAGATCTGTCGACGTAGAGTGTGACCCCGCCTTGGGAACGAACTGCTCGTGCCATCCTCTTCGCAAGCATAAACGTGCCCTCAGTTTTTAGGGAGGTCGCAACCACAATGAATAGATCGACCTGTGAATCCATTCGTTCCAATTTTTCTAAGCTATACCCTTCATGGAAGAGAGCCTTAGGCTGCTGGTTAAACAAGACGTTGGGGACTAAATAGCCTACACGCCGACGGCGCATGTTTAATCTCGCAGCGTTCTGGGCTAATTGACGTAATTTCAACATGGGAGTCGACCGCCACATATAAACGGAGCGATGCTCACCGATATTTTGGCAGTTCGGACATTTCACAAGGCCATGCTCGAGGAAGTGAGAGTCAAAGCTGCTCACTGGGTCTGTGGGCTGCTGGCTACATGTGAAGCAGTGGATCTGGTTGTTGCTGCCATGGAGCTCAAATATCCTGCTGGTTAGACGCGGGAAATCCCTGGTTTGTAGGCCATCGAAGTTCTGGGTATAGCATCGCTGTAGGCGAGATACTTCGTCCAGCTTCGAGACTAATCGATGGAAGCACGTAATAGGAGCAGTGCGAGCATGTATCCGTAGCTCTGTCATCACAAGGTTCAGAATAGCTAATTTATCTGCGCTTTGTATGGTCGACACGTCGAACAACTCTTTCCCGAAGAGTCTGACATTATTGCGGGAGAATTGCTTGGAATACATCCCCCCGGGGGATCGAAAGTCCTGCTCCAACAAGTGAGTAGCCACCACCCGCTGCCTCATGCACTTACAGGAACGCCAGCCGCCACAGAGACGCCAGCCCCGCACAAAATGGTGACCTTACGCGCGGCATGCAGCTGATTACAGACGATTTCCCCAGTCACCGAGAACGTAGCCTGATCAATAACGAGAAGGGGAATATTGGACATGGTGGGAGATGTAGTGGCTGGATTGATTTGACAACGACGTGAACATGCGTGGTTCTGTTTGACTTTGATTGGGTGTTTGCAGACGAGGCGTGAGGGCTGTGGTGAACACGTGGAATTGTGCTTCTCAAAATGCGGTACGACCCTCTCGACTTGATGAATCTAGTACTTGCCTCTCGGTATAAACACTCGGTTTTTTTCCGGCCATCTTTAGTACAGCCTCAATGGATATGCCAATTACATGAAGGAAATATGTGGGGGGGGGGGGGGAAGGCAACAACGGACATATGAATAAATGAATGTAGACTGTACAGTCCGTCAGGCCCGCCAATTTGGGTTGCGGTAGAGCATATATTTCTTGGTCTTTCCAGATCCTTCTTGGCTCCAAACCACTCGGTTTTGTATGCAGGGAAGGAATTGCCAGCTTTTCATCACCTGCACTATTGATCTGCGCAGTCGTGAGGAGTAAGCAGCCCGCAAATCAGGGGCAACATCTTCGAGTCTTTCCTGGATTGGCTGAAGTACCACGATGTGCAACGACTCCCAGTGGCGACCAGGCCCCTTGGAAACCCAGTTAGGGGGGAATATCTTGTCCAAAACCTTGTTGAACCCATCCTGGCTTGGGCGCACGCCGTAGTCAACTCCTTTATCAACGGCCCTTTGCCAGCCTTGCAGCAACAACGGTCCGTGGTGTACGTTGGCACGAACACCTGTCACAAGATCCTGTACAGGCATACGGGCCCACAGCCATCCCGCAAGGGTGATATTCACCAGTCTCTCAGCCCATTCCTGGTCTCCCTGGTTCCAACCCAGCTCGTTTTCGGAGCCTGAATGCTCCTCCGCTGACCTCTGATGCAGCACGCTGGCCTTAATTCGAGCGCCTGCGGGGTTCTTTCGAGCAATATACTGCAGGATGGGATACTGCTCTACAGCGATGACACCACGGATTCGAAGGAAGTCCTGCCCGAGTTGGTCGGGTGGCACGCTAGCCATCCCGTAACGGATTGCTCGAGAGACCAGCTGCAGTCTTTTGGCCATGTCGCGACTAGAGCTCATATCGTCCGGGCGTTGCACAAGACCATGCATGAGGTAGGCTAATACCGATGCCAGTAAGGCCACGGGCTCAGACTCTCGTTCTTGCTGGGGTAGTCGTTGCATGTTCTGGAAGAACCAATCGTAGCAGTCCAAGACGATGGCCTTGAATCTCATGATGGTGGATGTCGGTAGTCCAACCTGGATTGCCTTGAGGGTCACTCTGCAATGGAGGGATGCGGCAAAAATAACACTCACAAGGACTCCAGCCGCGAGGAACCGCCTCTTAAAGAGCTGGGGGTCAAAATCTAGGATCTCCATGGCAGCAGAAAGTCCAACACGCCACTCCATTCTCACACCATAGCTCCCCTCGCCATCCTTCCAGGCTTTGAGTAGCCTGTTGGTCTGGGTGCAGTATGCCCGCGACCCCAGAAGCCCATCTTGAGGTGAAAACCCGGCTCCGATAGAGTTGTCCCGATGAATGTACGTGAGAACCTTCTCTTTCATATACGCCTGCAGCTTGTAGAAGGTAGGTGCCACATGAGCCCTGGGCTTGGCCGCAATACCCCCGACCACATGAGAGTGCATATATGCGTCAACGCGCGGCTTGCGCCAGCTACTGGCCACCAATCCCTTGAGCTCATCCAGCTTCCACAAAAGTGTCATGTCCTTGACGTCCAATGGTAGGGACTCCGAACGCACACCTATTTCGAGGCCAACGTCGAGCACTATGTCTAGCGGATTCTGCATGCTCCAGTCAACGATAGGGAACAGCTGCAAGACGTGGAGCACAGCGTCGCCTCCAGAACGCTCGGGTATAGCCTCCGCGACTGCTTTGAGGTTGATACCCCATATATGGTAAAAGAAATTGCGGTATTTAGCCAGCCGAGGCTCCTGGTCGACGATGCGCCTGGCGAAACCAAGAGCTAAGTTCAACACCTCTGGTATCGCCTTGAATCCTGTGAATGTGCGTGTCCCATCCCCACCAGAGCAACGGGCCTTGGCAGAACTGTATGTTTTGGGGATTTCAACCCAGAGGCGACGGCATGACTCTTGGATGGAGCCTTCGGTCGCCTTTGTGGCAGTAAACAGGGACCGCAGCATCACGGATTCCCACCATTCGGTGTAGTCCTCATCAGACATAATTGTTATGTATCGACCTCCTTTTTGGCCTTTGTAGTATGAAGGGAATAGGATGTTGACACGAAACTGGTTATTGAGTCCCATGTTTAAGAGCGTGAAGTTTGGAACTAAATGGGTTATATTGGGGGGGGGGGGGTCAACAAGTGGCAATCGTAGTCAGCTTTTTTAAATAAGTAAATAAAAACGACTCACAGTGGCTAAGAGGACGCTTTTCACCTTCCCACATGATGCTAAGCCCATTATCCGTTGTTAAAGTGCTGGCTCTTGGAGGATAAGCATGCAGGGTGGCCGGCATGGTGAATTGAGGATCAGTTGTCGTCAGAGATAGTGAGTCTATGTCAAGATTTGCCGTGAGATATTCCTCCTCCAGATCAACCGTATCTTTGGCCCAGTTCAAGTGCAAGGTCTGTCCATTGTGTGTTCCTGTCAATACGGCAAGGCTCCTCTCCCTGCCATTTTTTAGATGCGATAGTGCATGACACATGAGCCTTGTGCTCATGCCATCGTCGGGGCACTCCAATCCCTCCTCATCTTCTCCACCCACGATGGTGATTCCTGGTAGGAAGTTAACGGGAGCTTTGGTGCTGCGCGTAAGTAAGGTTGCTTCCACCACACGTCCGGGGAGGCGAGCCTTAGTTCCTGCCAACAATCCAGGGGGCATAGAAAATCCATCTGTCCTGACACCATCCAGATAGTTCTTCGCCGACTCTGGGCTGATTGCATGGAACTTCGCTGCAATTGATGGACCAAATATTGCTTCCCAACCATAAGCGTGCACATCCGAAGCGAGGACGTCTGCTGCCGGTTCGGACAAAGAACGCGGGCAGTCCGGCGTTGTCCACCTTAGTCTTGGCTTCCTTTCCACTTGGGTGTCAGGAGGTGGCGAGCTCCTACGCCATGGGGGAGTTGCTGCTCGGTCGTTCCGGTGGAGCAATATTGGATGCGCGTGCGCCAGTCCCCTGCTGAGCTTTAGCAAAGCCTTGTCGGCACATTCGTCCAGTATCACTTTGATATCGCTGCGAACGAGTGCCACAGGTCTGAGGCGCTGGAGTGCGTGGTCGTGGCCAAATGCCAATGCGGATACAGCTTGGCACACAAAGAAACCACAGTCGAGGCTCCCAGGGCTCTGCCGGTAGCCAGGGATCCTTTGATAGCTCCCCGTCACTTCTCCGTTGATTTGAGGGAGCATGAACTGGAGTACCAACTTAGCCTCGGCTAAACGTTTGTCGATTGTTGTTCCCGCGGGTTGCGATAATGAGTCCAGATAGAACAGCCTGCAATGGTAATTGGATCTGTCCCGTCTCCGCTCAATGTTTCCGTACCACAGATAACAGTGCATCTGCGGGTGGTCAATGACTGGGAGTATCACACGAGCAGGTGGCTCCGGACCAATCCACACCTGATCTCGTAGGTTCTGCAAAGTCCGCGGCCCGTCAGGCCCTTCCTTGGCCAGCCAAGCTGACAAGCCCTGAGATGCACCCATTTGCTTCGGCCAGTTAAATATCGTCGGCGGGATCACGCAGAGCGACCGGGACGAGGGTGTTGTCAGGAGCGCTTGGTAAGCAAGGTAGGTGACCGTGTGATCCATGACCTGTTCCGTCATCAACGGTTGGTTGGTCAACTCCCAAATGGGGTTGGAGACGCCTTCGGCTTCCCAGTCGTACCCAGCTACCCAACACATAATGCGGTTTGACAGCGGCTGTAAAAGTTCCTGATTGGGGTTGAAAGTGGACATAACCCAGCTATTGTCAGGGCCATAAGGATGGATTGATCCAACAAAGAGCTTCACTACGTTGCTCACTTGTCGTCATCATCTTCGTCCTGCTGCCATTCCTTGAGCTCTTCTAGCGCCACATCATGCTCCTGAGGCATCAAGTTTGGCCTTCGTTTGCTGTGAGAATTACCCACATCGACCAGTCTTGGTGAACTCACTCCTTTGGCTCTACCATTGGGTTAGGCTGTCCAGTTTCATACGGGTCATCGGAGTCATCGCTGATATCGATCACATCCACTGGCCGGTCGCCTCTCCCAGAGTCACTCTCAGAGTCACTCTGAATGAATATGACATCGTCATCTTGCGTAGACACAGTAGGATGCAAGGCATTGGATCTGGTCACATTGCCTTTGTTGACCAAAGGTTCAGCTGGAGCACTGATGGGGCATATCGGCCGTGTTACACGCAATAACATGTGGGGCACTCACTATGACGGCTGCGTAAACTCGAGCCGTAGTGGAGTAGCAATAGTAGTGTCGTGCATCTCCTGTCCCACTGTGTCGATGTTGTTGAAAGAGTCCAAACTGGCTCTGTTGTATTCATTAGTTCCCCTCCTTGTAATGATCAAAGGCCACTCACGTGTCGAAATCCAAGTGGTCTTCACCTCCAACGGCTCCTGGGCCAAACACGTGGCCAACGCTGCAATCGTCAACGAGTGCATGGTTGTTCTCCCTAAGCTCATCTGGCGGGTGGCATTGAAATATGTGCTCTGGCCGGGAATTGGGCGAAGGCACCGGAATCACTTTAGCCATTGGTGCCTTACTGACCGGTATTTCAACCGACACAATCATTCTCTTCTTGCGAGGCTTGCTTGAAGAGCCTCTCGGGGTGGAGCAGTTGGAATCTCTTAGTCGCTTCATGTGTAACTTCCTGTGCTCAAGGCTGGTGCAAGGGGTCCGTTGTGGACTGCGTTCATGTCTATACGTATGTGTCAGTAAGCTTCTTTCATTGACCCATAGTAATACAAAGTACATGCTTACCGGCAATTCGCCATAAGCTGAACTTCTCGAGAAGGTTGTAATGCTGGCAGCTTCTGGGGGCTGAGATGTATAGCGTACTAAAATCACACAGGGCTCACCTCGTCTTGATCTTCCACCTTTAGACCTTCATATTCAACCGCAACGTTGTCCGGCACAAATATCTGGGCGTTGAATTCCACGTCATCGAGGCCCACAACGTCCACGTATTCGTTGGATTCATCGATCAGCACCGATTCTTGCCCATCATCCAGCTGGCTGAGGCTCTTGAGTTCCGAACGACATGACGGATTCATATGCGGGTTGTTTTGGTCCTCGGACTCCCCGTCGGTGCTACCTTCCCTGGAGCTACTGGCTAAAGGACTATCGTGGAACTTTTTAAGCACCACTACCCATCTGAAGAGAAAGAAGAAAGGAAGACAAGAACAGTTACCTTGAAGGCAGGTTGAAATATTCCGATTCTCTCCATTGTCCTACGCGGTGCCCAGCATCCAATAGTTGGCTGTACTGTTGTTGGGCGTTTAATCGAAAGGGTGACCTGCAGTATGGCATGAATACACAGTAAATGAGTCATTCAAATAAGCCGCCTTACCGTAATGTAGTTCTAACAGCACCCATGCGCGTGTCGACCCGACTCCCAACCTCAGAAATGGAATCGATGGTATCAAATGTCCTAATGACATTCTTAGTCGTTGATGAATCATTTAGCATAGCGCAAACGTACATTTCGCTAGCAGCTCGCACTTTCAGTAGGGGCTGTTGTTTGTGTTGGGGTTGTGTCCCAGATAGGGTCAAGGCGGGCAAGTGGGTCTTTGGCGTAGAAGGGTCGACGCTTGAAGAGGGACGCGCATGGCTCTGAGATGACTGAACAAGAGATGGGGCAGCAGGAGTACTGGGCAATAAATATGTCTGTGGCCTGTTCGATGGCGTAGAGCCTGGCGACGAAAGGTGGTCCCACATCCTGTAGGAGTTTGGAGAGGCTTTGTCAGAGGGTTCGTCATGTTGTCCGACTATGATCAGCATACAGCTCAGCAGATGGTTCCTGCTTTTGGCTTTCACGCAAGTAAGCGAGTTGGTAGGGGACCTGTTTGCATGAAGGTACTCACGGGGGGAAACTCATGGTGGGAAAAGAATATGTGAAAGACCTCGAGCACTGAAAGGTGAGGATGGTGTGAGATTTGGGTAGTGGAGTGGACCACAAGGGGGGGGGGGACGAGGTTCAAGATGATGGTGGGGGATGGGAAGGGAGATGATTTCAAACATTTCCACAACTTCTCGCAGTTTAGCCAAATCGAGGAAAGCTCCTCCAATCATTTTTACTCAGTGATATGAACAGGGGGTTACACTCCATGTATATATCATGCCTGGGCTCTCTTGTTTATAGCTGAAGCCTCTACCTGGCCTTGCCACAAAAGCTTGCAGAACTGCATGTTGAAAAGCAACTATGCTCTGGGAGTTTTATAAAATGGGTGGATCTGTGGCAGTGTGATGGCCAAGTCCCTTCCCGTCACACGACCGGATGTTTCACCATTCCACCATCCCAAGTTACCTGTGTTTTTGTATTTAGAGCCCTTGTACCGAACTTGTAGTGGCTCCAGTTTGCGTCTCCCATGACCTTGTCTCATGCCCATACAAGTGCCAAGTCGGCCTCTCAGATCATACTGGTAGCCGAGGCCACTTTTTAAGCAGAATGGAATGCATATACGATATAGAAATAAGCCTATGCGCAAATAGCAGACCCCCCCCCCTACACACTCTCTCTTCACCATCTTCCAGGAATGCAGCTTCATCCAGAGATGAACAACTTGCTGTAGAACCATACCATCACCGATTCTCATTGGGCACTACATTATTTTGTTGCATTGTCTCGACAACAACGTTTTCAATTGTTTGCGCACCAGGCATGAACAAATGGCCAAGCTGGTGGGGTGTGACAAATTGCATAGTGGGGCCCCCTCAGCACATTTTACCAGCAATTAAATGGGCAACAATGTATTGCGTAGTATCATGAAAGTTAAGGCTACGATCAGCAGGGAGCATTTGCCCACCAGGTAAACAAAGTACGGTTATGTGTACAACTGTTCCATTGGTGGCAAAATAGTAAAAAGGGAGCAAATGAATGCGACATGATTAGGGGATGATCCTGAAGGGCAAGGCAGCGATGAATGTCTATAGATATGGTAATGCCAACAAAATAGCACTCTGAGTGAGAAGTATTGGTTCTTCAAGGCATCCCAGGTGGTGGTCCGAGGATGTGCGCCAATATGGAGTAACCCATGCGCAAGTTCAAGGAAATCCTGGTTGACATACACTATCGGGAACGACCCGCTAGGTGGACTGCCCAGAAAACTACGGTTTGTATGAACGAAACACCCGCATGAAGCTAGATAACACATTTGATATCCTTTTTGTTCTGCATAGACATACCATGTGCCTGAACTTAGGTGGCGAGCGGACTGAGCGCGGATATCGGAGTGTTAAGGAGGCTATGTGTAGGAGCTGAATTTTATGTGCCCAGGCTGCCCCGGGCATCCAGTATTTTATGCATTCAAGTGTCTGGAAATGAATCAAATAGAATGGAGCCAGTCCAGGCTGTGCGGTACCTTGAGGCAAGACTAATCTGGTGCTTAGTCATTAGCCCAGCATGTGGTTTTCAATTAGTGCAACACACGTGAGCAGGGAGTTCAAGTGTTTAGCCC
>WSLN01000505.1:0-11783 GCA_019677355.1 Ceratobasidium sp. 370
ACCTAACGGAGCAGCACCGAAACAATCCGAGCCCGGAGGATCCAGGTTTCAATACTGTCGCTGCTCCAACATATTGGGTGCTAAACAACTAGAATTTCCCTAAGCGCCTAGACGAAGCCTACCTCAGGTTGATCTGCGTGCCCTAAACCCAACATCGATCGATCGATCCACATTGGGTCAATTTCCCAAGCCATTCTGAGGTAATAATATTTTGCAATTCATCATAACCAAACTACGCGCGCCAACAGATGTATGTTCAACTGGATAGCTCCGAGATCACAGATACGGACTATATAACAAAACGTGCAAGTCTGAAACATGGGTATTTATCAGGTCTCCGAACACAGGCTGATGCCCAATAAGTGTAAGGTTCCCGATGTCGAATGTATAGTAAATCGAATAGACACACGCGTCGACGTAGCCGACGCTGATAGAACAATCCGAAACACTAATTGTATTCGCAGTTAAAACGAGAGAAAGGTCAGGGTGACAACGCCGGGCATTATATATAGGTGTATCGGTTAGCATACATGCACAATCTAAGGTCCACGTGAGAGGGATAGGAACTGTAAAGTACCGGCCGTTACAATAAGCTAGAATTATCTACGCATATAGCCTATAGTTGAACCGAGCAAGGGATTTCCCCCAAAAATTGGCTTGAAAGGTGGCGAGTCGCCTTGCATTGGTTCTGCTCAGCCACACAATCAATAATGTATTATATGAAGCTGCCGTTTGAGCGCCCACCGGAGATCACTAACTGGATATTGGGCCGCAACTCATGCTTGCTCCCTGGACGCGTTGTTTCGTGTGTACAGAGTAGCCCCTATTCGAGTCTCGGTGAAGAATGACGCCCAAGATATCTCCCCCAATCCTGGATTGGATTCAAAGATGGCTCGACTCGCCGTTGTTTCCGCCGTCTTTGTACAACTGGCGTAAACTTCAGAGCACCCGCCGCATGCCGTGCCCCAAAGACGCGTGCCTGTAGCCAAGTTTGTGTGCATGCGCTGGTGTTGTTCGATAGCCTCGTACGGTGTGAGGTAGATGCCCATATGGAGCCTTTTCAGGTTTGTCAGGGGCTTGATCTCCCGCCCCAGCGACTCCTGTTCGCTCGCAGCCGAAGTGAGTTATGACCCTCGAAACGGGTGTTTCAGTCAAACCCACCGCGTACTCCAGCACCCCCTCTGCACTAAAATAGGAAGCGTGCTCTCCTGGAAACAGTTCCCAGTACTTGCACATATCAAATCGTCTACTCTCTGGCTGTTCCCTCACACGAGGGCTAAAGAGTGTGCATCGTGAGATCAGAAGCTCTTCGAGCTGCGGACAATGAGTGCGCACGACCCGGATAACTGCTGCATCTGGGCCATGGGCGTTGACGACCCATAGACGACGGAGAGAGGGAGGCAGATGTGGTGCAACTAGGTGGTAGCGTCCGAGCGGGGTTGGGCGATTGTGGGAGGCTGCGTGCTCATTTGGTAGGAAGTCGTTATGGGCGTCGATGAATGCTGTATGCAAATTCGGAAAGCCAAGGAACGCGGTCTTTGGCGTATTTTCCGTCAGGGAGGCTGAGAGCGCACGAATCTCACTAAATTTATGCCAGATTCTTGAGTACAAATTGAAACCGAGACGGCAATCCTAGCTCACCGAACGTATGCGCATATACCGAATTCATCAGCCATTCTCCAGTCGATGCTTTCGCGAATGTATAGAGTACGAAACCATAACCTTCGTACCGTTTCATAAAGCCAGTGACAAGTACTACCTAGTTTTCTTAAAGCCGTAAAATCTGGCTTCTCGGGCACGCGGGGAAAATCTGAGGTCGGGTCCAGAGAGGACAGTGGGGTAGCGCTCGTGCACACGGTAGCAAGCTCGACAATCAGGAGCATAACTTCGGTTGGAAGTTTCGTGGAATCCATGCGGGAATCGGGGGAGGTCGCCGGATTTCTTGAGTGTCAAGCTAGCCTGAAAGGTTGAGCTCCCGGTGCAAAGAGTGAAAGGTAAATTCGGACGAGATATCGCGACATGTTACTGAAAAAAAGTGGGTGGTTATAGGTATTGCCAAAATGATCCGATCAGGAGTCTTTTGTTCTACTTTGGTCCGGATGTGCTCCTGTGGCAGACCTATAGTTCGCGTTGAGTCTTCACGGAATCTGACGCTCAATGGGGCATCTCAGTGTGGAAAGAGCCATGAGGTCTGGCGCTATTGTCACCAGTGAAATATGATTGTCCGCACGGTAGGGTTGTGGCGGCCAGAAGGGGTGGCGTCTCCTTATATAAGCACCATAGCTTATGGATCATTGTTTATCTCACGTGACCCGAGACGTGCCCGCATTGCACCGCGCTGACCACTTCTCATCCACCCTTACAATAGATGTCATACCATCATACCTCACCACATACCCCATCATTAACTGAAATAAACCTCTCTGGGATTCGACAGAGCGCAAAACGACCCAGAGAACGATCCAGTGGGTCCGCCGCCTTATTTCGCGTGGCTGTTTCACTGATCAAGCCTCGCGTTGCGCAGTTTCGCCCCACTTTGACGATGCTCGAGAAGGGGGTACTCAGCCAGAACTAGAACCAGAAGAAACGTTGCTCAGCCTCTCTGATTTGATTCGGCCGCTTAGCACCACACCTTCACCCGAACCAACCCTGCATTTCGGAACACCACCGTCCATCGCTAAACTTGGCGAGATAACTCCAGCTACACTGTCCCATGATGATTCGAGCCGAATGTGCGTCCCAACAGACTGTACCGAGGAGGATCTCGAGGACATAATCGACGATTCGAGAGTAGCGGAGATGCGCAAGACCGTAATCGACTGGGGACTGGGGACCAGTAGCAATGCATCTGAGCGGAGTGGCGGCAGTCGAGAGCAGAGGCTAGCTATGATGGTAAGCTAGCCAACGCCTCCTGGATGATCTCCCCCTGATCATGAGCTTTTTTGAACAGGTGATGGCTTTGACTCACCCGGCTCGCCCCACCGCCTCACAGATTGCCGCCCAGGCGGAGCATATTCGCGCCCTATTGACCGAGCGAAACGTTATGGTGCAGCAACTAGAGGTCAGTGTTGGGTTACTGGGATCTATTGCTATGGATATTCTAACAATACAAATAGGATTTAAGCGAGTTTCGTCATGCAGATCGACTTGGATTCGAGAGAACCGCACAAGCGCTTAACGCCCGCGTAACCGTGTGTAACTAGAATCCTCAGCCCCATTGTGATTACGCAACTGACCGAGAACTTCGCCTTGCTTATCCTGTGTAGAAGGGTGCAAAACCGAATGACAATCTCATGACCGCTATTTACCAAGACGAGAGAACCCAGAATGCGGAACTACAGGCTCGGAACGAGCGGTTACACGCAGAGAACGTTCGGTTAGAACGTGAGCTTAAAGATGCTAAGCGGGAGATCGTCGAATTAAGGCAGAGCATCGAGGGATTACGTGTTAATTTATTAATCAGGTAAGCAGCCTATTTCTATGCGATTATAGACGTTGCAGATCTTATTCCCCATCATGTAATAGCCCACGAACACCTTCCTCCACAGACGCCCAGGCTGCTTTTCACTCGGCTGTGGGTCCTCGTTTCCTGAGCGCCTGTGAAGAGAGTTAACGATATTGGCGCTACAGATGGTCTCCCCAACCCCCAACCCTCGTGGTCGCCCTCGAAAATACCCATTGCCGTCACCTACCCACACGCCCCTCTTTCAACCACCTACCCATTCTAATCCAGCAGCGCAACTTCCCATTTCGTCTATGTCGGTCCTCAATCCAGGCATATCACTTGCCACATCTGGACAGCCACCTCCTGAAAAGCGTATGCGACCAACACAACCTGACGCCCGTGCAGAGCTCCTCCTGGCTGCCGCTCGTCGAGTTGGAAAGGATCGCGTAGTTGAAGTTCTAGAAGGCCCGGAATCCACCAAGAAAGGCAACCTCGAATTGGGTGTGGAAACGGATATTCCCCAACCGTTGGTATACCCCCGCCCTCACCCTTCGCGTGCATCCCAGCGCGAGCCCCCGTCGATCACCCGCCCTGATCACCCCATTCGTCGCGGGCGCCCACCGAAAGCTAGCGCATCGTTCCCATCAACCGCGCGCCATCATTTCAATCAATTTCTCGTAGAGGAGACCGGCCAACCTGACACTGGGTACGTGTATGGGATGAACGCTGGCCCAATTAGAAACCCGCACGAGGCGAACAGGTGCGCGAGTACGTTAACGAGAGACAATCGGATCTACTCATCAGCTTCACGCCCAGTGCGAACCCCCAACGGTGCCCTTCACGCCATCAACAGCCTCAGCAAGTTGTTGTGGCTTTTACCGGAGACCCCCAGGCAGACGCGCAAGCTTGTTTAGCCTCGTTCGTGGCGCAGTACCCGGGGATTCAACCGGTACCAACATGGGGGACAGGAAAGGGGGACGCAAGGCCAGAGTCGGGGATTACGGGCGAGCTCCAAACGACAGAAATGGCTCGATCAGCGGCAACTAGGACAACTGGGACCGTCCAGAGGACTCACTCTACTCCGGAACTTGTGAAGAGCGGCGGACGAAATAGCGGGCTTGAGCACTTACTGACAGCGGCGCGGACTGTGCTCCGCGCTCGAAGTCGGAGTACGACTCCTACCCCTCGACGGCATCCTTCATCCGCTTCTGCGTTATCATCGCCTTACCGATCTCCTCGACCCAAGTCTGGGGGAGACTCCCACCAGGCTGGGCCCACCCGTCGTCGACATTCATCCCCGGCCGTTTCTCTTGGAGACAGTGACACAGAGCCAGAAGGATCGCCCACAGGTCGGAGGGTGTATTCGGCGTTGGATGTCCTGGCCGACCAAGCGGCTGCGGTGCGCACTTCATCGCCCGACCCACCAGCTGACGCCCGGACGTCGTCACCCGAACCGCCCGGGCACCCAGCCAGCCGATCAATGCCCGTGCTCGGCTCTCCGGCGTTGTTGTCCGCCTTTCGGTCTGCGGCTAGCGCTGGCTTACCCACGTCGTCGCCGGGTTTCAGCTTGCCGCCGTCTGACCAGGGGTCGTCTCCCGCTTCGTTGGATGTTGTCGATGCACAGCTGAGGGCTCCTTCAAAGAGCCCGCTTGGAGCGTCGAGCCTGGGAATATCCGAGACGGTCGTTGATGCCGGGGTCGAAACTACTGGAGGCCAAGGCTTGCGTATGGAGGAATTTGCGGGAGAAACCACCAGCGAGAGTATGGGGAGTAATGCCCGCCAACCAGACACGACCACCGACCAAACACAGTCACCCAAGTCCCCCTTACACACGCCTCCTAGATCGGAGAAGGCCCGTGGAAAACAACGAGCTTGACGTGGCTCTGCGCGAAGAAGCGACCAGACAAATGAGCCTAGCCATCGGAAGGCAAGGCCTACCCATGAATTGCAGCTCATTACTCAAAATGACGATTGAATGCCTGGTTATCGGGCTCAGAACTCCGTTATGCCATGAGGGGAGTGGGAGAAAGGGGGTTGGGGACTGTCGGCATCTCGGAGTAGTTCGGCACTCGTCTGACTCTGTCTCTTGGTTCCTAGTTTTGGCCTTGGTTTACGCAAAAACTACGCCGGTGCATAGCCGGTTTAGTGATAGTGGACTGCAACCTGGAGATGGGTTTGATGCAACACAGAGATCTCGTGTTGTTTTCGTACAGTAGTACGTAGGGGGTGCCGCATCACGATGGAAAGCGCGCATATAGCTGTTCATGTGCCTCTGTTTCATGCTTTCGCACTGCCATTGTTTTTTGACCTATCGCATATACCCGCAGAAACCCGTTGCTCGCTACGCATTCAACCACGACTTGCGGGTCGTGGGGTGCTCCGTATGGTGGTGGCTGTGTGAACACATTTGGTAATAGACCTGTAGCCACCTGATGTATTTTTAACTTTGTTGTCACCACACTGCGCATCGCAACAGCGATCCAGCAGTGCCTTGCCCTTCTCCTCGCGACAAGAACCGTGCCGCGTCGTATAAAGTGTAAATACAATTATATCACATCTGCCGATCATTAAGCCCAGCGCGTATCGCGGCTGTGAAAGGCTGACCTTCACCGCCTGCTGCTGCGCCGCCACTCGGTGCCATCCATCGGCTTCCGATGGCAACTCCCCTGGTGACTTGTCCGCCCGACTCGCCGAGTTGGTCAAAGCTGACCAAACGGTCTAGTCCACCCGGTGGTTCGCCAGCCGGAGTCTGAAAACGTGACTGGCGGGGGTGGCGGCTCTCGCGTGATCTGTATTGTTCGTGGGCAAGGCGATTGGCGCTGGAGTAGCGCCGTTCGCGGCGGGCTAGGCCGAGTGGGTCGCTTCGCGCTTGGTCTGGGCGTGTTCCGGTTGAGCTCTAGCCAAGGACCGGCTATGGCTTCCCAGCAAAAAAGACACGGTCAAGTCCCCGCTGGCCGAGACGCCCACTTATTGACAGGATGTGGGCAAAAGAGCCTCGAAGAGGCGAAGGGCTGTGATCTGTGGGTTCGCTTCTTGTTGGCAGCCGCGGGGATGCGCATTCAGCCGCGAGATCTCGAGTGGTGTAGCCAAAGGTGGAAGCGGACATGAAAACGTTGGTCATAAGAGCCGGGCCACGTTCCTGTTGGTTCATTTGGAGAATATAACCGTGGATATGAGCGCTCCGAAGGGGGATCGGATTGGCCGAGGTACGTATAGGGGTGAGAGCCCGACAATGCAAAGCCAAATTAACGGTCGCTGAGCCAAAGGTAGTGTTCGAAATATGATGATACCTTCCGCTATACCCGTTTGTGTGCGCGCGAAATGGGGATCAACACATTTGGGTAAATGGGCGGTTGCGGCTAGAGATTCAAACGCAGGGATCGACATACGAGTGGGATGAACGGTGGCAGCTCGGCGTGGTGATCTCCCAAAACCGGCCGAACGCACTGTGCTCTACCAAAACGGTAATCCGCTCGGCGATTCACGCTAGTGGTCTGAACGCATCTAGCCCTGGGGATCAGTCTCAGGTGACGTATTGTCCGACGGTGGGCGTCAAAAGTTGGCCAGGAGGATTTGTGCAGTGCCACCGGGTGTGTACCCCTCGATATGCGGCGGCTACAGAGCGGCTACAAGCCCGGGGCGTAGAGCCGCCTGTTGCGCGAGCGTCTCCGCCGATAGCCGCTTGGCAGGGTGGTGGACTGGTAGCGCGTGCGGGTATGAATGGGTGTGAGGATAGGGACTCTTTAGACTGTCAACGTCCAGGCGTTTGGATTTTACAAAAGAAAAGATGTGCTTACGCAGAATATTAGCCGAGAATGAGAACACCAGGTCAGCAATAGACGAATTAATAATACAACACTCGGCCCGACCGCAGTGGCGTTTTTCCTAAACACATGCTGAGCAGCAAGCAGTGGGACACGACGGATGAGAGTTGAGGAGTGGTAGAACAGGCCGTGGCAGTGCGCAGCGATCAACGTGGAGAAACGAGCCCGAATTGCGGCATATCCAGCGATGGTAACCTGTGAAAACCTCTAGCGATCTCTGGATTTATCGAGTTGATCGGGGCACACCTTCAGCTCTGGCAGCCGATCTGGCCCAGTTTAACGAGTTTATGCGGACTCAATAGGCCGTACTCAGCACGACGTGTCATGCCGGGGGCGAATAGAGCGCACGAGTGTGATCGAGGCAGGAAAGAAGCAACTCCGCGATGGAGCTCAGACTAGACACTCAGCACCCAGCGATGACTGAGCAATGTGTGTACCGCACGAGGAGCAGCCATATGGGGTCATGGCGGCTAGAGATTCCAGCAGGGCTAGAGATCTCGCGTCGTGTAGCCCGAAATGTGGAGTTGAACAGGGTTGAAAACTTGTCCCGCTACGGGCTAGGCGGTATGTTGGTCAGAAAGGGCTCGCCACCTCGTTGAGCGGCAAACCGAAATCCTGAGCGCAGACCCGAGGTTTCTCAGAGCAGGCAGACATGTTGGCAAACTAATTTAAACAGGGCGCGAGGGGCTTGGCAGCACAGCCAGCCTAGACGCCAACTCGGGCTAGCGCGCTTGGTTTCAGAGCTGAGTCTGGCATGATTAGTCTGTGTTTGGCGCTCGCATGTGAGTCAATCCGATATAGCGGGGGCGGCGACGAACGCGGTATCGAAGAAGGGGACGTGGGACGCAAGCGGGATCAAACAGCTGTCTGGGGCATGTGCTCGAGACAGTTGGATTGGGCGCTCACAGAAGGCGAATTAGCCGCCCTTGAATCATTTGCGTTTATTTGGCGCGTGCTTGAGCGCCTAACCGCGACCATCTCAACCACCTCAAAAGGCCGATGTCGCCTCCCGCTCCGCCCACTCCTCGTCGGCACACGCCTCGATCTCCCTGCCACTTCCCGATTGCGCCCTGCTGCCACGCCCACGGCCGCCCGCTTCCTGTCGCTCGGTGCCGCCCACCTTGACATCCACCCGAAGGATGCGCAGCGGCGCACAAGTGCGCACAGACACTGTGAGTTCCGCGTCTCGGCCTCTTGGCTGCATCATTACCGGGTATCCGCGCCGGACACTCGCCGGAGGTGCGAGCCCGGCACGCCGTACCGCGTCCATTGGCCCTGTCGTTCCTTATTGACGTCTGTTGCCTCTTGCCACAGCAGTTCGATCAGTCCTCGGTGAGCAGAATCTCATAAAACACGCGAGTCTGTCTAACGCGTCCAGCAGCTCCCGGTGGCAAGTTCCTCGGTCCTATCTCCCCAACCACTGCCCCTTTGCAACATCTTGGGCCATGCCGTATACCGATTCGGTAATTATCCAGGCCAGCGAAGCCTGTGGCCTCATGTGGGTCCCTTCTCTCCGGAGCTATCCGCCTTCCTCACGCTGTGCGTGTCTGATTTGTAGTGCATCAAGCCCTCACCAAACCCCATATCAAGAATGCGTCTACATGGACGTGTCCCTCGTACACCATACGACTCTGGTGCACCCGAATTTCAAGCTTGCTCGACGTAGCAGCCCAACGCCCTCGACGGTCTCGTCTCGGCCCATGTCGTATAGGAGCCCTAGCCCCCGGCCATCTGCGAATATACCCGATGAAATTTTTGCCCAGATCGCGCAATACGTTCTTGGCAACGCGCTTTGCGGTCTCGACGTCGCACAGCCAGCCGCCGGAATACGAAAACCATCGTTTGGCGACATTGACGGCATGACTCGGGCATCCCGGAGGCTGCGCGCTATCTCACTTCCCGAGTGGTTTAGGCTGTTCATTGTGAGCCACGCGAATGACTGGGTGTGGGCGAGTCGTTTGAATGGTATGCATACTTGGGTAAGGTATGGATTTCTCGTTTTCTAGAAGCACCGTTTTAGTGTGATCTGACCCCTTGTTGCTAGGCATATAATATGCCCACCGAAAGCTCTGGACTGGCCCGCCCCGAGTGACGTACTCTCACGTTTTCCGTACCTGCGCTCGGCCTCGTTGTCGCTCTCCTGCGACTACCAGTTCAACCCTATCCTTCCCCCTGGTCATGAGAGCAACCTATACCCAAGCGCTCCCGCCACGCTCGAGATTTTGCCAGGATTCAACTACCGCCAGCCCGTGTCCGCTTTTCCGTCCACCATGACCTCCCTTTCTGTCCGGTCTACCCATGGCAGTGAGACTCCATTGCTGCGCGGTCTGGGCCTGCAATGCCCCGATCTACGCACTCTCCGGCTTGGCAAATGCACCATGTTTGACAGCTGCACGAAGCCCAATGGAGATCGGTGTGACGGATCGGACACTGCGTTTCACCAAGACGATCAGTACGGCCAGATTGCTGACGGCACGCAGTGCGCCTTTTGGGGAGCGTTCCCGTTTGATCACGACATCTACTTTGGGAGTGAAGGAGTCGAGGCGTATGCGGTACGTAGCTTTCCGTTCTCTAGAGCATAACTCCTTTCTTCATTTTTCCACCAAACCGTCGTTCACCGGTCGCTTGTTCCTTTTCTGGCATATCGAGATCGTTTGCTAAATGGAGTTTTGCTTACAGGACGAACTAGCCGCCGAGCTTGCACCATTGCAGAACCTCGAAGAAGTCTCACTTGGAGTCTATTTGACACCGCACGCAGCACTCGCCGAGCACCGCCTTGCGCACTATCCGCTAAGGCATCTTCAGCCCAACGACGACGCGCCGCTCCCGAACCCTACCACAGCCCCAGTGCTTAATTTATCACCACCGCCGATCCTCTTGCCTCCGCAATCCAATCTCGCCGAACAGCCACCCACCACTGCTGCGGCTTCCTCTATGACACCGATACCCCTCCCCGCGCCTCCTGTCACTACGTCTACTCCGTGGTCCACGTCCCAGGTTTTGCCACCGCAGTATATGGATCCGTCGTTGTGGTCGTACGATTGCCATGCGTGTCGAAAGATTTACACAGCCCAGACGGCGGTGGCAGAACACACTGCGGGACTGGTACTCGCATCTTCGCTACCTCGGCTGAACAAGATCGAGTGGGCCTCGTTTTTCGAGTCTCGACCCGACCACGGCTGCGGCGAGTTTAGGCGCGGCACTGGTACACACGAGTGGCGCGTCGTACGCGACAGCTGCGGGACAGTTTTAGACGTCGAGCGAGCCTTTTAGACCGTTTTTTAGGGGGTTTATGGGTAATATTATAGATACACGTTTTATTTACCTCTCTTTTTTTTTCTCTGATATTTGCCGTGCATAACCCTTGTTGTATTCATATCTGTGATGTCATTTGTATATTTGTAGCAAGGCACTCTGAATGCGACATGCTCTTACGATGACGACGATCACTCTGAGGCGAAGGGGGTGTTGGTTAGTGTTTGTGTCGTCTTTGATCAGGGTGACTTGGTTTCATTACGACAACCAGCTGTTGGCTTTACCATACCGGGAACTCGCGTATCTGGGGCGCGACAGGCGGTGGCTATGAATAGCGATATGTTCTCCACGTACTTGCTTTGTATCTTAATGCGCCTCTGGACGGTGGATTAGCCCGGATCAAGATGGTTCATCAAATTTGGCTCCAGCTCCCGGTGGAAATATATTGTTATCATGGATGTCCGAAAGTCCCGAAAGGGGCGCGAAGCGTTACCCTGGACGATACTTCTGACGATCTTTTCGCCCTTCCAAGGCCGGGGTTCGGCGGTTTGCGTGTACGGGGGTTGTTCTGTTGGCGTGATTTCGGGCGTTGTATTGTGGCGGTTTGTACGCATATGTTCCGCAAGTAGTATGGGTCTGGGCTGATATCTCATTTATCACAGTGGGCATGTAGTAAAGTGCCCGCGCTGGACATGAGGCACCCGTTCCTGAACGCAGTCTTGGCTCGCACGTACTGCATTTATTGATGTGCACAACCATTTCATGCCTCGTATTGGGCTGACGATGGACCCGAGCTTCAAGAACTTATTGGATACGCGCCCCGACGCAAAACGCTTTCTGGTACTCTTCGTCATCTTTGGATTACGAGCATATATGCCTATTCCTGTCCTAGCCTGCTGTTCAAAGTTGGAGGATTCATACATTTCTCGGTGTCACCCCCCCAGCATGAGCTTACTGGACTCAGGCGACCTTGTGATTTCTGGAATGGGGATTTGGGACGGAGCGGCGACCACTTTATGATCAATCGAGGGGTGAGACTACGGTTTGCCAGTGGATCCCAGAGTGTTGATTAGAAATAAGCAAGCGAATGCCTCATGGCAGCAACACTCGCAGAATACGCGGGACTGAAGAGGCTCGGGCTCGGGACGTGCGACAGGTCTGGAGTTCCGTTTATGTTGTATTAGGAGCTAATTCACTGTTTCGCTTAACTAGCTCGTATGGTTCAGCGTAGGGCGAGCTCTGCCCCATGTGCACCTGTA
>WSLN01000506.1:0-10383 GCA_019677355.1 Ceratobasidium sp. 370
GAGGCAGGGTAGCCCACGTGACCGTTCTCATTTACGTCACGTGCGGCTTTCTCTCAAACATGCAGACTCCGTCAAAGAAGGGTGTGCGTTGGGCGTTTGATGTCTCAAACAGCCCGTTTGGCGCTGCGGTCGAGTGAGTTTCACTTAAATGTAAATAATTTGAAGCTAACTTGGTCAAGACCGTCCACGCCCGAGACGAGCACATCCTCGCTCGCGTATGTCAACTCGCAGATCATTGCGCATGGGTTCGCTCGCGCCCCGATGGATTTATCCGAGCTTGGACGCGAAGAGCAGAACCGGGTTGTGAAATGTATACTCGGGATGCTGTCTCAGCGCGTCGTTCGTGCCTCATTCATCCCCGTTGACCTACGTCATGCTAAGGGGCTGTTATTTGGTTTGCGCATTGTAGGATGACATGACGCGAGCAGAGGACCTTTCGACCCGGCTGCGCACACTATCGTATGAGCATGAACGGCTGGGGAATATGTTGAGGGCTGCCAAGTCTCAGGTCATGCAGGCTGAAAAGGAGGCCGAGGCGGCGCGCACAAAGGCCAAGTACGTCTCTGCCCTCTTGCTTTGCCAATCTACATCGAATTGTTTCGTCTAGTGCATTGACAAAAGAGGTTACATCTGCCACCACCGCACACACCCGTACCTCTGCCCACCTCGCCCAACAAACTTCCGCTATCGCTGCTCTGCGCACCGCATCGATTGCCGACTCTCGTAAACGTGAACAAGATGTTGCGCGTCTCAAAGAACGATGGCAGAAGCTTGCTTCTGAGCAATCTAAATTGGGAAGCGTGGGGAGCGGGTTGATATGTGCCAATTGGGCCGTGGTAGATGGGAACGAGCAGTATGTCGGGATGGGTGGGGAGGAGGTTGGGGAGGGTGCCATTCGGGATGCTGTCGAGGCCAGGGAGAGGCTGACAGAAGAGAATGACGTGTTTCGGGAGGTGCTTGTGAAGATCCTAAATGCTATTGGGGAGCATTTGAGAGAGAGGGAGGTGAGTGTTGGTATTGTCTCGTCGAGCGGGGATTTGACGACCGGGTGCAGGTGAAAGATGTGAAGATCCCGACTCCAGCAGGACTGTTTCAGCCTCCTGCGATGGAAGACGACGCTGGTCCGGCGTTGAATGCGTACCGGACGCTCCGGGATCTCGTCCATCGGCTTGCGATATCCACCTCGTCCACCTCGGCCGCGCAAGACGAAGAAGAGCGGGCTCTGGCGCGGCAAAAGGCTGAGGAACATAGGGAGGAGATACGCGCCTGGGAGGAGCGCGTGGACAAGCTCGAGCGGGAAATTGCCCGCCTGAGTGGAGAGCTTGGTATGTTTCAGTCTTGTCTATTTTTGGCTCTGGTGGTGAATGGGTTGGATAGCGGCTAGTAACGACTTTGCGGAAAAGGGCCGCATACTGATCGAACAGATGGCAAACGATAGGAAGGCGTTGCAGAAGAATGCAGAGGAACACGCCACGCACGTATCTTTCATTCAATCTGCAACCTTGGGGATCTGACAAACGACGTATGCAGTGGAGAAGCAGCTGCGTTGGCTGCACAGAGGCAAGAACTCGAAGACGAGCGTGCCAAGTTTACGGATGCTGCGATTCGGCTTGCGAGAGAGCGGAGCGAGTTTGAGGCGAGTGTCTTTACCCCGCTGAGATCAAATTCTTGCTCCACTCGATATTGGCGCCACTGGCTACTATATGTCAAATTGATGCTAATTTTTTTCTTTCTTTCTTTAGGCTGAAAGGTTACAGCATGCAGAGGAGAAACGAGAGTGGGCGATGCATAAGGTGGCTGAAGCCGAGGAGATGCAACAAGCTCAGCCCGAACCCGGGCCCATATCCAAACCCGAACCCGAACCCGAACCCGTTCCTGATGCCCATATGGCCGACCTCGATCCCGAGGTCGAACCAAAGCCCGGACTAGGCGACGCACTGCGAACAGTACTCAAGGCTGAAAAGGAGGCGGAGAAGAGGAAGCGGAGAGAGGAGCGGGGCAAGTTGATGAAGCCTTCGTCGCCGGTAAAGACCAAAACTGGGAAGAGAGGGCGAGAGGGCAGTGGGAGTGGACGGGAGACGGGCAAAGAGAAAAAGGCGAGGAGTGTGGCCCCGCCCCCGCCTCAGCCGGTGTTTGTTCCGAGTCCAAAGCCGCCGACGAGTCCTGGGAAAGCGTCTTCTTCGACCCAACCTCCAAGTCCCAAACCTTTAGCTCCACCTTCGAATCCGAAGCGTTCTACTGTTCCGACTGTTGTGCCTGTTACGCCACGCTCCTTGCATCCTGCCGCGCAGAGGGCCAAGGCGAGGCATTATGCGCCTGCTGTACCGTCGCCATTGTCGAGGATTTTGAGTATGGCTGCGTCGCCCGAGGGGAGGGGGGATGTACCTGAGGCTGGGCCGAGCCGATCGCCGGGTGGAGGCGGAGGCGCGAGGGTCAAGTCGCCACCAGGCATGGGTGGTGGGGTAAACACAGGTGTGGAGCCGAAGTCGCCGGGAAGAAGTGCGGGTTCAAAGTCTCCAGGGCGACCCAAGAGTGGCTTGGCTGTCAAGTTTGCGGCGGCGGCGGCGGCTAAAGCGAAAACGAAGGAGACCAAGGAGCCTCGACTGGTACCGTTGTCTGAAACCGAGCCGGCCCGGTCCGAAACGAGTAAAGGCAAGGAGAGGGCGAGGGAAGAGGAGGAGCGGGAGAAGGATGAGGGGCGAGACTTGGATGCGATCTTCGCGCCGAGGCCCGGCCCATCAACTGGTCCGTCAGCTGGTCCAAGGTCTGGCGCCGTCAAGTCGGGAGCTGTGGGCAAACCGATGCGGGTGGCGGTCAAGCGCGGGGCGACGCCACGGAAGGCAGCTGTGGGAGGGGTGCGGGCGAAGCGTGCGGCGGCCTGGCGCGGCTAGTGGGCGCTGCTATACTGCTGTGGCTACCGTTGAATGTTTTGTAGATCCAATCCATACAAACAACATCAAACTCAGGGTTTGCTTCCGATCCGAGGTCTCTGGGGCACGTGTCATACGCCCAACGTCGCTAGTCTGCTGTCGTCGCACACTGTCCCGCCGTCGGTGCCCTCGCTGCTCCCACCGGTGACCACGCCCTCTGCGACGTCGACCACGCACACTTTGTCTACACACACCTACTAACCCCGACCCGCCCGGTGCTCACGGCGCTACTCTCGCGATGGCCCCGAGCCAGGCGCAAACGAGTGAGTGCTTGCGCGGTGTGCGAGGCGCATACTCACCGCCAGCGTTGGCAGACCCCTCGCCCCGCCCGGCGAACACCGCCGGCCCAAGCACTGCGTCGTCGAGCACGACCAGCCCGACGGGCACGCACTCGACCGTGGCTACCACCGTCGGCGCATCCAAACCCCGGTCCTGGGACGAGGACAAGTCGTACGTCGCCGAGCGTTTTGTCTGTCGTGTACTGATCGTTTGTCGGCAGCCTGAATCTGTACATCCTCGACTATTGCCGCCGCCGCAAGTTTGACGACACCGCCTCTGCGTTTGAGCGCGAGGCCAAGATCACGCAGGGCATCACCAACCGCTTCGAGGCGCCCCAGGGACTCTTATTCGAGTGCGTGCGGTCTCGGCGTCTCCAGCCTGTTGCTAACCCTCGACTTGCGTGTCCGTTCGTGTTGCTGCGTGCCACTGCTCTTCTGGCCTGGTTTCGGTCATCTCCCTCCTTTGCAGATGGTGGATCGTGTTTTGGGAAACATTCAACTCGCAGATATCGCAGCTGCCTCCACCCCGGGAACCGGGGTCGGGCGCGCAGAGCGAGTCGCCTGGCCAGACCTACGTCAACGTGCGTTTGTTTTTCTTCTCGCTCGCCTGCGCGTGCTGACGACTGACGTGATGCTTCTTGATTTTTCCTGTTTTATCGCCACCGACGCTTCAAACGCACTCGATCGCGAACCCGTCGATCCCGATCGTATGACTCTGGTTCATTCGACTGTACTTGCAATCTTGATTTCAAACCAACAAACCGACGGGCTATCAATTGGGTTCGTACCCCATGCGGCGGCCGTGCTGTCCGCGCGGTTTGGGCGATGCTGGTCTCGGCGTTCTCGTGCTGTCCACTCTCCCGTCGCACGCGGTTCATTCTCCCATTGCCGCTGCGGTGCGCCTTTTTGGCGTATATCCCTTTTCTCGCGGCCTCGCTTCACCTCCCACGGTTCGCCGTTTCTGCCTCTGCTCGCTCTTCAAACCCCCATCTTATCTCGTTCCGAACCGGCGCTCGGCAATGGGTTCGGACTCGGACACGGATCATTTTTAATTCCGTCCATGCGGTGTCCTCGACCGTCGTGCGCACGCTGACTGTCGACATGTGGTGATCGTCGCCGTCTCCATACGCTGGCTGCGATTTCATCTCGTCTGGCTACGTTGCACTCGGTGAACTGGGTCGGTTGGATGTTTGTTTATCGGTGATGATCTGATCTCTGGTTGCGACTGTTCCGAATTGGGATTTCTTGGGATTTCTTGCCATTCGGTCAACTGGGCGCTCGTTTTACCCTCTGGACCCCCAGACTATGGCCCGCTTAAAGAAGCTTGCGATGCACGAAAAGGAGGAACTGGCGCGGTCGCGTGGGATGAACATGAACATGGGAATGCCAGCGATGGGCACACCCGCGATGGGCAACATGTCCACTCCGGCCATGGGCAACATGGCGACACCTGCGATGGCGAGCATGTCGGCCCCCGGAAACATGTCGACGCCTGGCATGGCGAATCTTCCAAATCCGGCAATGAACGGGATGCACCAGCAGCCGCAGCTGCAGCCACAACCGGGGATGGGCGGCGGACCCGGAGGTATGAGGCCGCCGTCGCAGGCGAGCGCGAGGTCGCAGAGCCAACAGCCCGTGATGGGGCCGGGTCCGCAGCAACCCGGTCCAGGGATGAGACCACAACAGCAACAGCCGGGGATGATGCCCAACATGGGCGGAATGCATATGACACCTAGTACGTTTTGTGACCGCCCCGCTACTCGGTTCACTAATCGGGTTTCTACCACTAGGCATGACCCACACTCCAATACGGACAGCTTCAACACCAACACCAGCACAAAACGTTTCGTCCCCTTCACCCGTACCAACTCCTCCACAGTCGTTCTCTGGCCCTGGCTCCGGCCCAGGACCCTCTCAACAGCCGTTTAATCCTGGATCCGCGCAATCCTCGTTTGGGCCAGGCCCGCAACCTGGCTCACTGGGTCCCGGCCCCGGTCCTCAGCCCGGTGGTCCCGGAGCCCAACAATCGATGCTCCACCAAGGATACCAGCACCCACCGGGTCCCGGCCAGCAATCGTTCCCTCCAGGAGGTCCCGGAAACCCAGGACAATTCGCGCCCGGGTCAGGTCCGTCGGGGTCGTTCCCACATGGTCCCGGTTCAGGCCCTCCGCCTGGCTCGTTCCCGCCCAACCCAGGCCCACAAAACTTCCCACCCAACACGGGCCCGGGTGGTCCTGGTCCGTCGGGCTCGTTCCCGCCTGGCCATGGCTCGCAACCATTTCCCGGACCTAACCCGCAATTTGCTGTGCGGGATGGGATGCCCGAGTGGGGACAGCGGCCGCCGGCGATAGGACAGACTCAAGGCGGACCCGGGCCGCAAGGTCGGCGAGAGGGTTGGGAAGACGGACGACCGGGAATGGGACAAGGACCAGGGCCCGGGATGCGGCCTGGTCCTGGAGGGATGATGCCCCAAAAACCGGGCCAGCAGATACCGCCTGGTATGCAACAGCGGATGGGGATGGGACCGATGGGGGCGCACCCAAGTGGACCGGGGATGCATCAGCGGTACCCGTCTGGCCAGCCTGGGATGGGCATGCCGCAACACATGATGGGGCAAGGACAGCCCATGGCCGGATTGAACATGGGTCAGCCGCCGAATATGGGTGGAGGAATGGGCCAGCCGCCGAACAATATGGGAGGGATGCCGGGATCAGGACAACAACAGCCGATGGGACAGTCCCCAAAGGAAGGCTCGAGAAGTGGGACGCCCGCGACGGGGTGGAGCCCTGGCGATCCGAGTGCGATTGGTATGCAACGGCGGCCTGCGATGGCAGCGCAGGGCGGGCAGATGGGCCCGTAAGTGACCTTTTCTTTTCTCGGAGTGGTGTACGGTCTCGTGTTGTTCTAATTGAATGGTTGTTTTTTTGCTTGATTTACTGGTAGATCGGGGCCGCAAGGACGCCCACCGTTTATGGGGCAGGGACAGGGGCAGGGTGGAATTGGCCAGAAGCGGCCAGGGTCGCCGCCTCCCCCGCAGACGACGGCTAACATGGGAGGCTCGCCGCCAGAAGCGAAGCGCCCGCGTCAAAACGACCCGGGCCCGGCGGCGTTGGCGGACTCGAGGGCGGATGGGCGGCCGACGTCGTCCAAGGGCACGATGCCATTCGGAGGAGGCCCGCCGATGCATGGTGGACCAGGCGGTCATCCGGGTATGATGAACGGTCAACCTGGGGGGCTACAGGTGAGCCGGCCGTAAACCGCAAGGTCCTCGAGTTGACGAGATATCCGATTTATGAGCAGGAGTACAGGCAAGAGCTCTCGGCAGCGGCCCGTGCGGCGATTGTGAACCAGGGTGTGCAGCCACCGCCGTTTGGAAAAGGCGCGGGCAAGCCAAACGGGGCAGGACCTGGACCTGGACCGCGATCTAGTGGGCGCCCGATGGACGCGCCGTCGCCCGCATCGGGTGAGCCTCGGCAGGTGATGAATGTCAAGGGTGCAGCTGGGTCGATGGGTCCCCCAGCTTCGCCGTCGCTCGCGAACCGAAACGTCGGGAACGTGAAAAAGTCGGAGAGCGCGGGGTCGAGCCCGGCGTTGGCGTCGAGCACTGTTCCGAACGGGATGGGCGGGGACCGGAGTCGGACGCCGTCGTCTACGCAGTCTGGCCAGATGGCCAAGCCCCACGGCGCGCCGCCATCGCCCAGGAACGGCCCGGCAACGCGTCCACAGAGCGCAGCGCCGACGGGGAACCCAGGCCAAGGGCAAGGACCGTCAATACCTCCCGCGCCGCCGAGCAGCGCGCCGCCGATGCTCTCGCAGTCGCCCTCGAACGGGATGCCGTACAACAACCGGCTAAGCCAAAACGGCCCGATCGGCGGGGAGTTTGATTTCGGGCCGATGCTCGACTTTACCCAGCTGACGAGCGAGTTTTTGCCGGAAGACGTGAACCAGCTGTTCGAGATGGGCACGCTAAACGATTGGCCGGGTGATTCAGCGCTGGGAACCGAGTGAGTGTAAAAAGGGTGGAATGGGTTGCCGGTTGTTTTGTCTACATTATTTACTTTCAAGATGTTGCTACCCGCATGTCTAGATATATTTTTGATCTTTCTCTGTGTTTACTCTTTTGGATTGGATTTCATTTGTGTGCTTTCGATAACTTGTGTTGTGCTTGTTTGTGTTGAACCCGTTGCGGGTTGCATCCCATTTGTCCATCACCGCCCACCATGTTGCTTTGCCCCCCCTCCGCCGGTCCCGTTTTTTGTGTACTTGTAATACTTCTTCTTGATCAGGTTTTTTCGATTATTTTTTTGCGTGCGGACACCTATTTAGGCCCGATGAGGTGTCTCTCCAGTTTTGATCTGTATTTATGCTATGAAAAAAGTCGCTCAAATCTCTCTTTATCGCTGCGAGTGTGCAGCCTGCTTCCGATTCATTCACTCTGCGTCCCTCGGCCTTTCAAGGTCCTCTGGTCCAAAGCTATAAGGCAGTATCTCGTCAACTGTTAGGATCTTGACGGTCTCGGATGCGGTCTCGGGGGTGTAGTTGGACGACGCCATGATGACGGGTGTCGAGAGGGAGCAGAATTCACGGATGAATTGGCGGCAGATTCCGCACGGGGAGAGTGGGGCTCTCACGTCGCTGTAGATCACGGTCAGGTTGGACGGGCGGATGGGAGTGATGGTGGTGAGACGCACGACGTGACCGCAATTGCGAGGAATTTTTTGTCTCCTTCGCTCTGCAAACAAATGGTAACAGGGTGGTATGAGAATGCGCTTAAAGAGACGTACAACTGCTTTGACGAGTGCTGTGCGCTCGGCGCAAATAGTTCCACCTGAAATGTCGAAAGTGCGTTGAACACGATCCTTACCCGATCGGCTAGTGAAAGCAAGACGATACACACCATAGGAAGCGTTCTCAATGTTTGCACCCGTGATGATGCGTCCGTCGGGAGTCAAGAGTGCCGCGCCGACTCGGAATTTCGAGTATGGGTTGTACGCGGCCTTTTTGGCTGAGGTCACCTTGTTAATCCAGGTAAAAAGGCGCGCGAGGTGGTGCACCTTGTATCGCTGCTGCGATGAGCTTTTGCTGTTCTTCTGGGGTCAGCGCGCGTGGACTGGATGACGACATGGTGGTCGTTTGGTCGGTGCGGGGTGCGTAAGCGCCGAGATGGCGGGTTCAGTTTGGGCAGTCGGGCCGAGCGGGGGTAATCGATAAGATTTGCTTCCATGCTTGTTTCGAGGCATATGCTATGTACAACGGGCCAAGAACTCACTTGGATGGGCAGTTGCCACTCGGGGTCAAGCGGTGAAACACTGCGGACTGAAACGGCGGTGGCTAGCCGTTCTAGGGTGTTCTCGCAGGTTCGGTCGGCGCTTAGCTCATTTAGCGTCGTGGCGCGAGGCCTTGAACTGCTCCAGCACCAGCAAACGATAGCCAGCATGTCGCCCCAGAGCAAGAAGAAAAAGGCAGCCGCCGCGTGAGTACGACCCTAGCCACAATGTCTCGTTCTGATGACCAATATATCACAGCCGACGAAAACAGCAGCCGGCCGCCTCTGCACATCCACCACCCACCGCGCCAGCAACCGACCCCCCGATTGTGGTACCCGACACGGACGACATGGACACCGACAAGTCAACGGCCGACGGCGAGCAGCTCGATCTCCCCGCCCAAGCCGAGAAGATCAAGGAGCTGGGCAACGACCAGTTTCGCCAGGGTTCGTACGAGGCTGCGATTGAGCACTACTCCAAGGCAATCAGTGAGTCCATTATTTTGCCTCGCTGTCGCTGCCGCTGCTGACGGCGTCTAGCGCTAAACCCGAACGAGCCGTCCTATCTGACCAACCGCGCCGCGTCGTACATGGCACTCAAACGATTCGCGCCCGCCCTCGCCGACTGTCAGACTGCCGCCTCGCTGCAGTCCGCCTCACCCGTGCCTAAAACCCTGCTCCGTCTCGCCCGGTGCCATCTCGCCCTCGGTGACACCGCCGCGTGTCTTGCCGCGCTACGTGATCTGCCGGGTACGACGCCCGGCGTCCTGGACGTGCGGCGACGCGCCGAGGCCCTTGATTTACACCTCAAGCGGTTCAGGGAGGCACGGGAAAAGGACGAGTGGGGTGTTGCGCGCCTGGCGCTTGAGCAGGCGGTCGATTCGCTCGAGGGTGATGTGCCGGTGCAATGGAGGTGTTGGAGGGTCGAGTGCGAGGTTGCGAGGGGTAGCTGGGCAGGCGCGCAAAACGCTGTCAGGTGAGCGTCGGGCGAGTCGTCTGACCCTACGCGTTTGGCTAAACTACTTGGGTGGGTTCCATAGCGACGCACTCCGGTTGGCACCCAATTCGCCCGATGTCTTAACCCTGCGCGCGCAGATCCTGTTTTTAACAAACCAAATACCTAAAGCGGTCCAGCATGCTCAGCAGGCGCTCCGTCTCGACCCTGATCACACGCCTGCGCGACAGCTGATGCGACGAGCCCGCGAGGTGGAGCGGATCAAGGAGGAAGGCAACACGATGTTCAAGGCGGGAAGGCTGGGCGAGGCCGTAGAGCGGTATGGAGAGGCGTTGGAGGTGGTTGGGGAGAAAGTGAGCGAGGGTGAGTGTTTGTCCGTTTGGTTGGGGGAGGAGTGCGTGTTGAGTGATGGGGTGTAGGTGGTGGAGGGCAATTACGTGCGGTGTTGTTGAGTAACCGGGCGACCGCGCAGTTCAAGGTCTGTTTATTTATAAGACTCCATCCAATCGATTTTACCCCTGACCCTTTTCATTTGTCTCGGTCCCTATGTTTCACAGCTCAAACAACTGGAACCCGCACTCGACGACACCAATGCCTCGCTCGCGCTGAACCCCGAGTCGTACAAAGCCCTCCGCACGCGCGCACGCATTCAACTCGAGCTCGAGCACTACGAGGAAGCCATCCGGGACTTTAAAGCCGCCGAAGAGGCGGCAGATACAGAGGGTGCCGCGGTCGGCGAGGTGCGAGCGCTTGCAGAAGAGACGAGGAAGGCCGAGGTGCTGTTGAAGAGGAGCAAGACGAAGGACTATTATAAAATCTTGAGTATGTTTTTTGTACAGAGTGTCGAGTGAAGAGGCTGATGGATGGTTATAGATGTTAGTCGCGACTGTTCGGACGCAGAGATTAAAAAGGCGTATAGGAGGGAGAGCCTGATACATCACCCGGACAAGGTAT